>CAJPEV010002466.1:16269-44264 GCA_905338385.1 Darwinula stevensoni | reverse complement strand
GAGTAAGAACTATCGATTCGTTAATCATGGGACAAGTCATATGAGCAAATAACCTCTGCAGGAATTGGAATGAAAGAGAAAAAGAATGAAGACGCAGGGGTTGACAGGATGTAAATAGTCTCATTTGATTGCTTCGTTTCCTGGTAATGTTGCTGTCCTACTTCGTCAGAACAGGAAAGCGAAACCTGTTTTCAGTGCAAATAGCTTTTTCAAGAAACGTTCTCGCCATCGCACTTCGCATTCTAGTTCTAGCATCAGTGAATGGACCAATTATTGAGTGCGGACCGTGGGTAGCAGTTCTCGAAATATTAATAGTTCGTGCATTAAGTAACTAAATGCGTTATTTATAAGCCTGCATATCAGCAACTAAATCAGGTTCAGTTAGTTTTTCTCAAACTACAAATACTCGAGTTGGGAAAAAATGTCAAACTCTCTGGGAAGTTTTTCTGATTTTTCTGGGACTTACTTTGCACTGGTGAAAGTCGTTACTGATTAGTCACTCCTCCCTCTTTCCTTCCAGGAAATGAGGCCCACTTAAAGCCACATTTTGCCTAGATAGAACAGAAACTTTCTAAACACTGTGTTTTGAAAGTTTCTGACTTTGATTTCGCCATCCTAAAATTCAACAACACATGTGACGTGACATCTATAGTCGTGTGCCCTGAGTAGAGATGAATCTGTTATTTATCTGGACATTTCCTTAACATTTATCGTACAAAGCTTATAAATAGCCTCTTACTTCGGTCCTCTCATGGCCGGAAATGAATTCCACCCTTTTAAACCCCAAGGGTTTAACAGTTATATCATTTGTTTGGGTTAGATGCCTACCCAAGAACCAGAATAGCTCGTTGATGTTACTCGCGTATAGCGTTAGATACAGTGAGGGACAAAACTGTGTCAATGGTTGACACTGTTCCAGTTGATGACTCTTAACTCCAGTATAGCAAGATCAATTTAACTTAAATTTCAATCAATCATACTCCCACTTCCTGGCTTTCGATTGGTGCTAGTCGTGTGTCAACTGGCCTCCTATTGGCTGAGCTGCAGCTGTTCAAAGTCAACCATGTCATTGACACAGTTTTGTCCCTCACACTCGGACATGCAGAAATTCGAATTTATTAACACTCTGTGTATTCGCCTTCGGCTTTCAACACTACCAGTGTTGAAGGCACTTCCAGCCGTTCCAGCTCAACTATCTTGAGCAATTCGTCATCGATGACGCTTATATACACCTTCGCATCTATTCTTCCTTGTTTTAGACATCCATATTCGGACTGCATGACGGCCAAGGGAGTCGGGCATGGATGTAAAATACAAGGAAGAGTATATGCCAAGGTGTATACAAGCATCATCGAGGAAGAATTACTCTCAACAATTGAGATAGACCGGCTCGAAATGAGAGAGGTGGTGTTTCAGCCGGACAATGATCCGAAGCACAACTCGCGTGTGGCTCACCAATGCTTCCAGAACCACAGAATCGAGGTCCTAGAATGGCCAGCATTCACCAGACCTGAACCCAATGGAACATTTCCGGCACTTCCGGTCTTGAAGCGAAGACAAGCGTGTACGAAAATGAGCCAATCAGCATCCACGAGTCGTGGCGGCAGGTCACAACCGTGTGGGACGCAATTTCCAACCAAATATGCTTGAACTTGAACGAGAGCATGTCTAGAAAGGTACTGGGGTTGAAGGTTGAAGGCCGAAGGCGAATACACAGAGTATTAATAAATTCGAATTTCTGCATGTCCGAGAGTGAGGGGCGAAACTGTGTCAATGACTAGGTTGACATTGAACAGTTGCAGCTCAGCCAATAGGAGGCCAGTTGGCACGCGACTAGCACCAATCGAAAGCCAGGAAGTGGAAGTATGATTGAAATCTAAGTTAAGTTGAACTCGTTATACTCGAATTATTAGTTATCAACCGAAACTGCCAACATTGGCACAGTTTTGTCCCTCACTGTATATCTAACATTCGTACGATAAAGGATCGAGGGTACATGTGCTTTTTGCGCATATATCGCATCCCTTATCAGAACTTGAAGTGTAACATCGAGAACATGAAACAGTCAGCTCTTCCCTCGGTGCTGTGGTTGCAAGATCCCCTATCATAAAAAGTTCTGACAGCCAGCTGTTTATTCTTAGCTGTTTTGGTGCACCAATTATGTTATTACCTGAGTATAATACGTATTTATTTTGACCATAATCACTCTCAAAGGGAATACATGGATTTTGGCGGTTCTATTGCAATTCAGGCAACCTATTAAAAATCCCTCATGTCATGGTCTTACTTTTTTCGTTTTAAAGTTATATGTGATGCTCATAAGCAAGTTAGGAATCGTACTGAGTTTGGTGGCAAAGTGATTTCGGCTTTCGAGTGAAACCCAAGAGGCGAGTGCGGGTTCTTCCTCTGCCGACAGGCGACCCACCTGCTATCATGAGTAGTGTTTGATTAGCAAGGGATAGCACACTCTCTCTGTGCCACATCTAGGATATAGGACTGTCCATCGTGTTGGACGTGAAATTCAAAGTAATGTGCTCGATATACAAAATGTATTTCACTAAATCATGAACTAGAATCTTTGAAGTAAAGGTACCATCCACTTGGTGCAAGAATCTCAGGAGTACAAAGAAAAGTCGTCAATATGTCGTTCCTTTCAGGAGTGGGAAGGCCTCACCAGGACCATCCTGTTCATCAAGAATGGAATCAAGAGCATCGGGCTTTGCGAGAAGGAAGGGGACGAGTGATAATTGCATATTTCAAACTGAAACATGTTTTTCTTTTGGAACAAATCCTTTTTCATCGAACTGGCATACAAATGTGCGCCTTCCGAAAGCTACATCATGCATCAATATACAGCTCTCCATTCATGCAAATAATTAAAGTTGCTTGTCGGACATTCCCTAAGCCAAATGTATTTCAAGAGGTCAACATCACCACAGGTCACAAAATTGAAAGATGCAAAGACACGAGGTGCGAATATCTATACTAAGACTAATCTTTTTCTCGAAGTTTATTCCATTTCAACTACAAAATGCATGATACTCTTAAAATCTAATCTAAAGCTAATTGCCAATGCCACAAGAACGGTAACATTATGATGAGAACAGAAGGTTTTGTCCTATCCGCTATTGTTTGCCTCTTATCGAGAATGCCTCCCCACTTAGGGGGCAATTCTCTTTATCCATCCACCTTTCCCTGTTCACTAGAACTCGGTTATCGAATGGAATAGCTCAAGAAGCCCCATGAAAAGAAATAACAAATTTTCACTTAGGTTCAATAAGGTTCCATCTGAAATTTCCAAGAAAAAGATGATACCATCCAAATCATCCACATGAAAAGTGGAATAATGAGATATGTCGATCGTATAAGTTTCCCCAAGAAAGCCTGGAACAAACGATTAATCAAAGTTCTATCTGCCTAGGATTCAAACTTTCATTGAATGAGGTTCTATTCACATTTCCTGGACAGGAGGCATTGTGACGTTAGACCGAGTTTAGGGAGATCGTGAGAGACTGGGACTCAAAGAAAAACAGAAGAAGGTCCTTGTGGATTTATTAAAGAAGTTTTTCTATTCACTTTTATATTAAGTATTGTTGGTGAAGTTGAGAAGAATTTCACATATGATGGAACCTGCATCATCAAGGTAGCTGAATTCTCGAATGCAGCTCAACGTTTCTTCGAAAACACTTCTGCAGCAAAATTTTGGATTAGATCTATAGGATCACTTTTCTCCTGATGGTCTGACTTCGGGATGGAATGCCACGAGAACCGGTTGCGCTGAAACTGGAGATTTTTCCTTAAATTAAGAATTCCAGGTCTAACTTAAGGTCAATGGACGATTTTCATCATGTCAATCCCTGTCGGTCGCAAAACCCAAGTCCCTGAAATCGAGCTGGAATGCTTTTTGAAGCTTCCGCTCCCACTGGCCGGTGATTCATCATGCTCCTCTCCAGGATGCCTGATATGGCTGCTATAGATAAGTTATCAAAGGAGGACAACTTGAGACGCGTGTATGACCGTTGATATGGTTTCTCTTTCGATTGTGCACCAGGTCACATCAGCAAGTGATATCCGCCTGCAAGAAGCTGGCTATGTTTCCATACATTATTTGCATGGCTATTTCATATGGGTGGTTATAAAGTCCTGTGGGGCTTTTACAGTGCTGTAGTGACCAAAGTAGATGGAGTTGGATAGCCAAAGTTGCAGGGTGCATAGATAACAACATGATAAGGCCATTTTAATTTTTTTAATTTCGTTATTTGGCTCCATCGGTCGGAACATTTTGCCTATTGCAAATGCTTGACGTACCCTTCGTATCCCTCCTAGCTCAATAACGCTGTTCACTGTCAAGAAAATGTTGTTCAGCCATACATTGTTGTCCCCACAACGTGCCAGAAAATCAAAGGCGAAGTGAAGGCGGGAGTCGTGGTCAATGGCTGCAGCTCTTACACCCTAGCCAGCCTCAATAGTTAGCGGCGCACAGTTGTTCGTAGGGCTTTACGACCTATCGACTATAAAATGCCTGTCTCTCGAGACACAGTCCGAACGCGACAAACACCTGAGGCCGAGGCGGACGCCTTAGTGGTGTACATGATCCCCGCGGCCATTTTCACTGGTGTTGGTGGGTGGTCGGATCGTGGGCGATCCACTTCCCGTAACTTCAAATTTCCTGAAAAGACCCTTAACAATGTCACTCGTACAGGGCCCAAGACGGGCTCCAGTCTCGGTCCGATATGCAGGAAGAGTTCGACGTTGCATCCGTTAAGATAAATAATGCCTGACGAGGCTAGTATTTTCCTGGGGGGGTCATCCATATCCTACTCTCTAACTTTGGAATGTGTCCAGGCCAGATGGCCTGGGTTTATATTGTGTAGCGTGTACTGGTGATAACACCTGGAAAGATAGTGGCGGCAACTCGAATTTTTTCACGGAAATGATCTTCCAATGTCATTATCTGTGCGCCCTGCAAGTTTGGCGTTCCAACTCCATCTAATGTGGTCCCTACAACAATTTAAACATCCCACAGGACGTAACTACCCTGAATATATTTGCTTTTTTTTATTTTTGTAATTTTTTTTTTTTAGAATTGGTTGAAATCATCGCTATCTTGCCTCAATGGAGGTTGATAAAGTCCTTGCTAAGTATACAGAAGAATTGGAGTGCGTCGACATCGATGAAATTCTCGATGGGCTGTGGAATGAAGGGATCCTGAAGGGATTCGAGCGCACCGAGAGGAAGAAGGAGCGCAAGTTTCTCTTCGATTACAAGGACGTTCTTATGGACGGCGCCTCTCCTCTGTTGCGGAAGGGTCGCAAGAACTCTACGGAGGCCTTCTCCTTGCCTCTCGAACGCCTATTTTACCTTCGTCCATTGCTCGAAAACGGGAAGGAATTAGATGTTGGGGTGTAGCTCGGCGTTTTCATCAGTGCAGTGCTAGGGCCAGGATGGCACTTTGCCTAGCACTGTGGGTTCCAATGAACCCACTTCTTAGAATGTTCATCAATGTCCAGGCTTGATAAAATCATTTCTCCGGTGAGAAGCCGCCACGGTATAAAACTCGTCCTTGAAATCTCTGACTGGGTTAATCATTTCGAGTAACGCTGCGTCAACCTGTCGTCTGCTCCTCGGACACAGGACACTACAAGAGGAACGAAAGAGTGACATCATGAGCAAAGGGACGGGGGAGGGAAGAGACAGTGAAACCCATTTGTTGTTTCATTAGTCATCTTGGATGTGTATATAAATATGCTACGGAACTGTAATTGCAGATTGGAAAAAGCAGAGAGATATCGATTCGGATCAAGCGCCTTACCGAGGAGGAAATCCCAAAGGAGCAAGTGAATCCTTTCAACCGTGAGTCCGTAAAGACGCCAACTTCGAGTGAATCCTTCCGAGCTGGATTCAATTGACTTTTCGAATATATTTTCGCCTTGGTGCTTTTCTTCTTGGTAAAGGGCGTGGTATATTTATTATTTTCCGACGAGCACGATAGATGATGTTCATGCACCGCTTGAATTTCACGGCAGCCGCTGGTAGACAAAACCCACAACGACATTCAACCTACTTGATGCTAGTTCCTGGGAACCTTAATAAAATTTTACCGTAATGGCAGAAAATAATGTCATCGCATTTGTCATGATTTGGTAAGAAAATCTTCGAACTCTCAGTATCGCTCGACACGCGTACAGAGGGGGGGGAGGGGGAAGGAGGGGGGGGGGGGCAGATGATGTCATTGCCCTCGCTTTCGAGGAGTCAATGGATCTGAGCCACTTCACTTCGAGGATCCTCATATCTTTTTCAAGTGCTACGATAAAATTTAAACGAAGCGGGATAGAATCACGAGCAGAACACTCATTATCGCTCATCGTTGACGGCGAGTTGGCAGCTTTCCGAAAATACATTTCACGACGGAGAGGAAACATCGCGGCAAAAAATATTAGAGGGACTCTTTGCCGCCCTCGAGGCAAATGCTGAGGTCGAACCAAATTCGCTAATATTATTCGCTAATATATTGTCTCCCAAGAGGCTGACGAGATTTCATTAAAATGAGCTTCAACCGTACATCCGGAGCTGTCCCATGGGTTTTCGTGTCCTTTCACGTTCGTACTATTTCCATATTTTGAGGGGATGAAAGTTCTCCGAAGATTTCTATGAATGAAGCGGAAATTGCATGCTCTTGGAGAAGAACGAGCAAGCACGGCTTAACAAAATATGAGACTTAAAAAAATCCCATGATAATCTCCTGTAAATCCGGTTGTGAGAAAATCATGAGTCTCGTGAGGATTCTCATTAAATTCTCGCAGCCAAATTCACTTAAAATTCTCATGTGACTCGTGAGAATTCCAGTGGCGGCTCGTGGTTCATGGTGTAGGGTAGGCCAGTGACGTAGCCAGGGAAGGGGGGGGGGGGGGGGGGCTGTCCTGGCTCCCACCCCCCTTTCCCCCTAGCTTACATAAGGTTTTCTTAGGCCCTCATAGGACTTCATTGGCCCTCCGAAAAACGAGGTTCTCGCTACTCTACTGGCAGAATGCCAAGAAAATATGTGAGTGACTGAAACCAGGAAAATGATATTTTAGCGTGCGTCTTAAACAAAGTGGAGCGCGAAGACTGCCAAGCGTGGAGAGCGCCCTGAGCGAATCTAGTTTCCTCGGGACAGGTCGGACCTGAGGCCGAGAGAGTCCTTCATTCCTCCGTGTCGCCGGGAGAGCAATCCTGGCAGTCTTCGCTCTGCCGCTTCAATGCGTTGGGCTTCGTCAGTTTGAGGCCTGTTAGCGTATTGTCCGTTTCTTCTCCTTCACTGCCAGTTCTTATTGCAACCTTTTGTTCGTCGATCCGAACTGCTTCTTAAATATTAATTTAATGTTTATTAAAGCTGCCCTCTTATTCATGACGCTCTTATTCATTTTTTTTTAGAAGTTATTTCTCCCGATTGGCATAAACGAAGAATTTCAATTCCATCAACTGGCCGTTGTTTCGGTTCCGGACCAATCGTCTCTGAATCGCCCTTCTCTGCACTTCCCATTTCTCCCGTTTTCGTACCAGACTTTACGGAAAACGAGAGTCTTTTTTTGCGAGATTTGGAGATCTGGCGTGGGCCTTCCGTTCTCGAGAATTTTCGCCTCTTTTCATCACTTCTCGAAGAAAAACTAAAGATCTACTAAGTCGGAAATGAGGTCTCCCGTTTCCATCATTTCGCGTCGCGAAGCCTATATATAATACGGTACAAATATGATTTCACATTGTACTTCACTTGATCAGCGGTACCATGATAGAAACCACATGTTAGCGAATGAGTTCTTGCTTAACATATTCTATTAACTAAAATTTTCCTATCACATTCAGACTTATATTGTCACACAGTATATGATACAGCTATGTTAATGCGATATGTAAACATATTACGAGTCATGCTCACAGACATGATTGGTTAGGGAAACGTGACATCAGCTACACGAACTCCATTGCATAAATCGCTGCCAGGGGGAAGCCCTGGGGCAGGAGAAAAGTTTTGCAAGAGAGAGATCTGAAGGAATAAAATGCCTACGCGAGCCGTGGTGCTGATAAAACAGGTAGATGAGACCAAAAAACTGGCTTTGAAGGATTCTGATTTCCTCGGAGTGGGGAAAAAGTAGGGCGTGGAAGAATATCTGGCAACCTTGCATAGATTTGGCAACGTAGCACTCAGGCCTCTTCCCTCTGGCCCAAGTCTCATCCCGTTCACTTCGCTGCGAGACCGCCCTTTCCCCCTCAGGTCCTCCGTCCCGCTCCCTGTGATTAGGAGCAGGTCAGGGCAGGGAGAGGATGGCCTAGGTTGGAGCTGCGCATGCTCCAGCTCGCCTGCGACGGGGGGGAAGCCTGGGCCCAGCAGTCTTGTTGCAGACAGCATAATTCCACACTCATGATTTTGCTCGTTTCCAGAACGTCACCAAATTTACCGAATCTCACGAGGAAGCCGAAATATTTTTCTGGCTGGAGGCTTTCCAAAACGTTGTCATATAGAAGTTAAGATGGAGTAAAAAGGGCAAATTCACCATAGTAGAGAAAAATGTTGAGTTTATCCTAGCTGTAGCAATATTTTTTAGAAAATAGACTAAAGGGATTCACGTAGAGCTGGCCTAGGCACATACCGTACTGAGTCTACTCTTCACAGCTCTAATCAATTCTTGATTCGCACCCTAAAAAACGTTTAACTCCATGGAGAAAGCTACCCAAACCGCATGTTTATGTTAATTTTACATAAAATGAGTGTAAATTTTTTGTCCATTTTATATCATTTTTACGCAAACCATTGTCAAGAAAATGCCAACATGTTTGCAGAAATGTCACCTCTGTGATACGTAAACGGTATAAAATTAACGTAAATTTTACGCAAAAGTGACATTCCCGTTTGCATTCCAAACAGCGTCTTTACATTCATATTACGTAAGATTTTTGTTAATTTTTCCCTGGCATTCATGCGTATTTAAAGAGTCAATCAGTACCATTGAAGGGAATTGATACATTGAATCTCCTATTCCTTTACGTTCTTCAAAACTGTAGGGTGGTTGGACGAGTGACACAAGCACTCTTCCTCACCAGCACTCAAGAGTACCAAAATAACCTCCTGCTTCCTCCTCCCGTACCGGAACCTCGGGAGGAGTAAATATTCAAAGGAGCTCTTTTCCTTTTAGGATCGAGAAGATGTAGTACTCGTGTGACTGTGATTCTACTCTTCCCTAATCCCGTGCACTGCTGTAATAAAAAGCTTAACTTCAGCATTTAATGATTCCCTGTTTGATATGTACTTCACGTCAGATGGAGTGACGTCTAGTTGATGTAAAATACACGTACACTTTGGTGACGTAAATATAGGAACGTACATTTTACGTATTCGTGATGTCATTTTCATGGCAATCGCAAGAAATTTACATTGTTTGCAACAAATTGATATCTTGTTTACGTGAACATGCTGCTTGGGTAGTTTCCTTCACCAAACAGAAAGTAAGAGGGATTGGTCGAGGACATGCAATGGTCGAAGGATGTTATGAGCCGATTTGGCTTGGGGGCAAAGGCTGCGAAGAGCGGAATGGAACCAAAGGCTATGGAGGGGGGGGGGTTGTCATCGACGTTACTCTCTTCTCGCTAGCTAGGCCTAACTCAAAGTGACTTTTCAGTTAACAGGCCTGAAATGCGGCTCACGAGGCCTATGATTGAAGGAAAGGCAAACGCTAAACGAATGTGCGACTGTTTGGTCCCGATATCGCATCAGAAGCCAAAATCAGTCAAGCAATCGATGTCTCGAACCCGATCTCCGTGACGTTTCCTCTCTAGCTGAGAAGTGTCTCAACGTTTCACTCCCGCAACCCCCGCCTTCTCTTTCAGAGATACGACGAAAACCCCGACGATCGAAAGCGGCCGAAACGCGCAGGACGCGCCCGCCTCCAGCAGGGACGTGACCGACGACGCCGCTGTCATCGGGAGCGACGCCCCTCCCGACTCGCATCCCTCCCAGCCTCAGCACCTGGACATCGCCTTCCAGAGAGCCGAACGCCATTGGGGTCCCCCGGTGAGATGGCTTCAGCCTTTCGCTCGATCCTGACGACTCCTGGTGGCGAATCGTGCCATCGCTAGTTTCTCTATGCGTGCGGACGTACTCGGTTCGTTCTCCCGTTCGCCGAGTTGCGGGTGGTATACTTGGAGGACGAAATCTTTCAAAGTTTTCGGGATAAGGATTTTCCTCGGCTCTTTCCCTGAACCTTTACCCCTGAACCCATCATTTATGATGCTGAAATGAAACGACACGCATTTGGAGCACCAGGATGGCACGCGACCAGAGGTGTCAGGCAAACGACCGATGGCTTCAGCCACGAACGAACCGGCTTCAACTTCTCAGCCGCTTAAGCATAAGAAGTGCCGAAGAAGTTTTAAAAAAGCAGGATTGCCGATCCCACAGGAGGCGTATAAAATGCTGTCCAACCCGAGGGGACACGTTCTCCTGATAACGTGAGATTCAAGAAGTTGAACGAGAGAAGGGGAGCCGCGGTGGATGCCGAAAACATGGCGAATCTTTTTCGAAATCTCCACTTCGAGGTCCACCGCGAGGAGAATTTGAAAATAATCGTGAGTCGAGTTCCACTCCCTGATCGATTCTCTCCCGAGGCGCCTTCAAGGTCAAGGCTTCAAGACCCCACGGGGATTTTGTTCCTCCGTGGAATCCACGGCAGAGGCTTTAAAAGCGGCCTCGGCTTCCGCATTTTCCGGAAGGATTCGTGGAACCGGGGAAATTCTTGCCGTAACCCGTATGCCACTCGTTTCAGGATATGAAGAGGACGATCAAGAGTTTCGCGCAGAGTCCGCTTCACGCTCACGGCGACTGCTGCGGGGTCGTCGTGATGAGCCACGGCGACCAATCGGACAAGTCCTACGTCGTTTACTCCGTGGACCACGCGCCGCTCCAGGTGGAATGGATCATCGGGAATTTCAGCAACGAGGACGCGCCCGAGCTGCAGAACAAGCCGAAGCTTTTCTTCTTTCAGGCCTGCAGGTGAAGTCGCGGTCTACGGTTGCCGCTGGCTCGTTTTTGCCGTCTGAATCGTGCCTGACATTTTTGGGCGATTCTGAGGAAAGACGGAGGGATTCCTTTCCGTTCTACGGGCTTGGGCTCGTCACGCTGCGCCGTCTCGTCGAGGAACAATCGTTCACATGATTGTTTCTCTGCGTCTGCTGTTTTTTTTTTTTGATCGCGTCTTCGCGTGACGATAGGAAGGGGATACGTGCCAGGAGCGGCATTCTCATAAAACTTGCAACTGATGAAAGTCAGACCGGTACTGACATGTTTCCTTCTCTCGAAAGAAAGGTACCCCCACGGATAAGTATTAACGGATGTGAATAAAATTCAATGGCAAAAACAAAACAAAAAAATCGGAGAAAGCCTCTGCGCGTGTCGCACGTCTAAAGGCCTCGTGGTCCCATCCGAAATTTTCGCTTCACGCCTCTTCGTTTTTACCTCTCGACTCTTTGCATTTGTTAGACCTGTGGACTTCTTTTTGAGAAATATTACCGAATCTTGAGTGCATTCAGAACTTCGATAGTCTTCATCAAAATTTTTCCTTTCTCTGAACGGTTAAGGCGGTTGTCGTGGAGGCGTGACAGCGTTATAAAATGCGAAGACTGGGAGGAGGGACATGAAATATTAACGCATCTCACCGATTTCAGATAGTATCAGAATTGCAGTTGCATTCGGAGATGGTGGTCTTCAAAGTTTTTCCTGAAAGCATAAATGCAATTTTGTTCACAAATTTCGTAAGCTGCGAAAGTATTGCAAAGGAGGTATGTGGCAAGAGAGGATATTGTCTCCTTAGAAAAATAACATCAGGCGCAAATTCCGACAGCGAAAATGCCAAAATTCCACCTTTGAATGGGCCAAAAATTTGATGGAGGGTTTTTTTACGCCTGACTTAGGGGGCAGGAACAGTTTCTGAAATCCGAGAGTGGCATGGAGACGGATTCGTTCCAGGTAGACTGCCACTCGGCCTCTTTCCAGTCGGACATCTTCGTGGCTAATTCGTCCATCCCCGGTGAGTCCCGAAAGAATGGAGGAAAAGGCGTAGTTTTATCGCTTGGGCTTTCGTTCGCGCGAGGAGATTCGCTTCCTTGGGGATGGCGAGCCGTCCGCCTCGGAAGGGGAGGTGCTCGGCGAGCAGAAGGGAAGTCTTCCTCTCTACGTTCGGCTCTCGATGGTTACGTTGGGGTTCATGTGAATCGGCATAGGTCAAAGAATTAGGAGTCGATGGGAGCATATCTCATATCATATACTCCATGAAAGTGATGTTCCGTCTCAATCGTTATTTCTGATATTATATATATTGTGACGGATGAGGATGGCCTCGAGAGGCTCGACTGAATGTCCAGGGTTCGGTGCTGTAGTGGTAGCACACCTGACCTGCAATCTAGGAGGCCCGGGTTCAATTCCCGGCCCTTCCCTTGCTTCTTTCGACCTTTCGTCGTCCGTCTCCCACTTTTCCTCCTTAACAATATTATATTCCAGGGCGAAGGTGGCCGGCGGAGGCACGCTGCATCACACGTTAGGCGATTTTTCTGTGCCGAGAATGCCCAATTGCGTTACCTATAATATAAACTATCGGCCCCATTCCCGATGTTGCTATAATGTGTGGTAAAATTTCACTGCCTCTTTCTTTAGGAAATGCCTCTGCCTCGCCATAAACTCTATACTCACAATTGATTCATCGGAATTGATTTCCAGAGATGACGCTTATAACCTCTTCACTGGTTTATAACCCTCGCTCATATAACTGTTTCTAATTTACTTGTTTCACCCTCGTGCTCAGCTTCAATCGTCTTTCCTCCATTTCATTTATATGTCTTGGAAGCATCTTGTCGCACTCGCCATTTCTTAAACGTCCGCTGTCCATTGGCTTTTGCATAAAATATAGCGCGTTGCGTTTTATTGACTCGTTTGCTTTACCATTTACAGATTTTGTGAGCTACAGGAATGTGGATCGCGGATCGTGGTTTATTGAATCGATCTGCGATGTCTTCGCTAAGAATGCTCATAACCTGGACCTCCAAAGCATGATGACTCTAGTAAGTTGCTGTGAGAGTAGCACACATGCCCTTGCATTCTAAATGGTGCGAGATGAGCGACTTGGACCAATGAGTCTAGTTATGTTCAATTGCAATTTCAACTCTAGTAAGAAAACTGATCTTGGGGAAAAAAAAAACACTTTCTCAAGCTCCAGAAGGAAAGTGCAAATTTCTAATGCCCACTTTAAGAAAAGAAGAAAAGTGGAAGGCGTAGATTGACCAGTTTTTCGCTAATTTAAATCCCACAAATATATTGAATGTAAGGGAGAAGAGGCCTGTGAGTAGTGAACTAAATAACGACTTCTCAGACAGTCACACGCGGATGACTTCGTTTCTTTTGCAGCTCTTCACTTGTCATCCAGCCTGACATATTTCCTCGAACTTGGCATGTTTCCTCCTTTCAGTGCAGTCCTATCGGATTTCAGTTTGTATCGTTTCGCCACCCTATTGGTTCCATCGAAAAAGCAGCGAAAAAGTTTGATTTTAATAGGCGGGACATTGTCGGTTTATGCTTCAGAGCTGCTTCCCAGTCCTATACTTTAAAATAAAGTAAATTATATTTAAAAATCCGACTCTGGAACTATGGAGGGATGTATGGATAGGAACTCTGAATTTACTTCATTGCGATATGATGAATGTGTCCTTCCCAGGTTCATGAACGACTGTCCAAGTACGAAGGGGAAAGGGGCGAGAAGCAAAGTGCCGAGTATTGGGTAAGAGGGAACTTCAAGAAGCTCTACTTCAATCCTGGAATAGTGGCTGCGAATCCATGATCTTCTGCAATGAACAGAGAGCTTCATTTTGGCACATCTCAGCATTTGTATTGTTTCGCATGCAAAGGCTTGATCAGAAGGATTTCCTGCACATGTGCCACCTCCGACGAATCATCTGAGAAATCTTGAAGATTTTTCAAGATATCGATGTCATACATACCCCTCGTACATAATGGACGATTTCTGTTTATTCATCTCAGAAATCTGAAAAACGAGTGTCTTCTTGGTATTCTGGGACGTTTGTGGATTATGATTCTACTTGTGTATGTTCTGTATTTGTGCATGTTCCTGATGTCCATGATGGAAATCCTTACATACAATCGATTTCTCTCTCTCGGTATTGAAAATCATTTGATGGGTAGACCCATAGTTCTTCCAACGACTTAATTCAGATATGACGTTGTCGTTTATAAGTCAGCGCCATGTCGTCAGCCACCCTGCACTCGTGCCATCTCTCTACTACTTTTTTAAGGACTATAAATGAAACCGATGTTCACTGTGTCATGTCGCAGAACCCTGACGGTTGTGATCTCATGTGGCACAACACAACACAGACTGTTGTGTTGTTGCTGCTGGATGGAAAGGCTGTTTTCATGAGTTGACTCTCATAAATTGCACATTTATCCAACTCCTCAACTTTCCTCTACGCATCCATTCTAATCAGGATGGAGAGTTGACCTCCTCGGAAAGTTCCCATGCTTTGGTTTGTAGGAACGAAGAGATGCGAGAGCTGGAAAGCAAGCTCTCGGACAGTTCGTGAAGAAACTCAATCCATCGGGGGGGGGCAGGGAGAAGGAGAGGGGGGGGGGGGTTGGACGATACTTTTTATGTTCGGTTCATGAAATGATGGTAGCAAGTCATGGTATTCTCTCAGTTATCTAACTTTTATGTACAACAGCAATAGTGCTGGAAGGAAAATTAAGAACTTCCCTGCAGATTTCGAAGAGATGCTAGGCTTACATTTAAAAAGTTATTCGTTACTCAAGTAGTTTAACCATTGCCATGCCATTACTCACCGCATCCAAGTAAATTAGCACAAACATTAAATACTCGCATCAGATGCTACACACCTCTTTCCCGCACCATGGAAATTCGTCTCACCTACATACGTTCTTTGATCAGGAAGTAGCAATTTTTGCGGAAATAGCGATATATTTTGGAAATGGATCGCAGTAACTTCTCGTGATTTGCTAATTCCCACCGCAGTTTACCATGCTCGTCCTTGACAGCACATTAAGAGTGAAAATCAGAGTTTTTCGGCAGGAATTAATTTAGTGAGTGATGAAAATGATTCAGATATATTCATTCATATTATATTTGAAAATAGTTAAAATATTTATGCTGAGATAGGGAGCCAGGTTGCTACACCTTATCCCGCGGGATTATGAGAATGAAAACAGGTGAAGTACGATAAATGCGGCGTGAAACTTACCGTTTGCACAGAACGAGGTGATTAGTCCCTTTTTATAGAAATAAGAGCAGTACTTGATGCTCTAGGGTAAACTGCAGCCAGAAAAAGAACCCCGTCGGAGTGAGGAAAGGGATTTCTTGTCGTCTGCTCTCGGATCTCGGGTATGAATGAGCCATTCTCGGATAAACTTTGCATACTCGGAGACACTGGTAAAATATGGAATTAAACTCATTCTGGAGTTCCTACGTAAGACACGACATTCAAGGGGTGATTTTTGCTAACGCAAAGATCGTTTCACACTGGAGCGGAATCGGTGGAATTTAAGGTTATGGGAAACGCACCTGTGAAGGCGCGAAAGAGCACATCTCCAAATCGATTTTTTTTGCCTGAGAGTTTCGAAGCCCGCCGACCTGGATGACATTCGACGGGTGTAGGACGTACTGAAGGAAAAGGATGTCATCGTCGGCATCGAATTCTTCGTCAACAACGTCGCGAAGAAGAGGCTCCTGTCCGTGATGGAGGAGAAGGAGATCAGGGAGGAGCGGCGCCACAACGAAAAAGATCAATGCCATCATAGGCACGACGCCTATGAGAGGTCTATGAGAAACTCATGGATACCTTCAAGGAGATGAACCGTAAAGATATCATCAAGATCAAAGGAGCCTGAGCAGATGAAATTCTCCCTTTTCCGCTCAAATTTTGGCAATTTGGAAGAAAACGAATTGACAAGACTGATTCCCATGAGCTGCATGAATGCTATATACCACGTATATCCGCAAACGACCGACTCTTTTCATTTCGGGACACCCGAACCTCAAGCAAATGAAAAATCTAGCGTTATTCCGGGGTAAAAACTCGTGGAAGTCGAAATACGACTCGTACTATACCCAATAGACAAACGTGGTAGCCAAATGGCAACTGAATATGTTAAATGGAAAAACCGAGAAAAGATGTAGCGTTGGAGTCGCATTTGAAATCAAATATGTTGGAACAGGATATGATAATTTAAAAAAAGTATATTGGGAGTCCTTCGTCCTGCAGGGGAAAGCGAATGATACCTGCCTCTACAGTGCATATGTGTAGCAGACTTTCATTTTTTTTCCGGAGAGCAAGAGAAAAGAGATAAGAATGTGCTTTATCTGAGACAAAAGGGAGGCTTGGAAATAGGAGATACAGTATGTGCTGCAGTGTGCACTCATCAGCCCGCTTCACCTGTTGAATGAGCCGAGTGGATCATACGAACGTCAGACTGTTTCTTATGCCCTTGAAGTGTGATTGCTGTTCGCGTTGGGTATTTAGAAAGTTCATGTAAAATCCTGCTTGTTTGACAGTGTGACATTGAGAAGTTTACTTCTCTTGGTTCTTGGAAAATTTACATTCCATGGCTTCATTTTTAATGACAGAAGCACTGGTCCCTTTATTATTTCATGGAATCATGAGTGACTCACTAAAGAGGAAGATTTAACATATCAAAGAAGCCACGGAATTAAAAATTTTTCACGTGAAGTTTGCAATATCAACTCGTATTCTTCTCAAGTGCAGCGGTTTCTTACCTCAATTGTGGACTAAAAAATGGATGCCTATGGCGTTGCTCCTATTTTCTTACCAATCCTCGTAATACTTAGGAATGAGCAGCCCGACTGATAGATTTTATGCATATTTGCACAGGTTTGACCCGGCGAAGTACGCCGCCACCTTGCCTTCATGGCCGCTTCCCAAGTGATAGCCAAATTCACGACTGAGTTGGAGCACGTGGACATCGATGGACTCCTCCAGAAACTGTGGAAGGAGGGCGTAATAAAGCCGCAACCGTATTTTGAGGCCTTGAAGAAGCCCTTCGAAGAGAAGCTGTCCTTCGTGCAGCTGCAACTCTCCATCGGAGGCGAAGACGTATTTCCAACGTTCTTGGAATGCCTGCGAACTCTAAAGCACTGGCAGCTAGCAAGTGATATGGAAGCCGGTAAGTTGTAAAATAGGACGTACTTCAGAACGTATTTTTTATGCTCCTCTGCGTTCTCGTGAAGACGGTGTTCCACCCTTCACCAATGTGCGTATGTAGGAAAAACTTTTAATGGCATTTCACTGGGTCATTGGCATTCATTGAAATTTCATTGCAGAATGGAAGAAGAAGGGAGGCAAGGGACCCACTGAATCGGGCAACGCTTTACCTTCAAATGAAGCTGTTCAAGCGAGTGGAATATCCAAGCCGTAAGTTGTATTCATTCGTGCCAAACCACGATTTGAGCTCGACGGATGCTATATAAATGTATTGTAAAAATATACTCTTCTTCGCTAATTTTTCTCCATCAGAACAGGGAAAGGGTGTTCCTTACAAAACCAGATAGCAGAGGCAAGTAGGTCCCATTATATGAGATTGATATCACTAGACTATCCCAGAAGATCGCTTGACCCTGCTCTCCGCATTCGCTAGTTTGCACATTGGTCAGAAATTCATAGGCAAACCGACAGATAAATACATTTCATGAAATGGGATCGAGAAACTCGTCTAGATTCCACACTCACGTGGTGACTACTCAAACTACCGCAGCTTCTATTTCACCAGTATGACATAGCTGCGTTTACTGCAAGTTAAACTCAAGAGAAAAAAAAATCGCGCAACCTAAGTAGCGAAAACCTACTATCAGCTCAATATCAGCGTCAATCAATGGTCAATCAGGTCAATGGTCGGGTAACGCCGCCACCAGATCTGACAGTGAAACTTTCCAATTCCTCGAGTTTAATGAACGGAGCAGCCTGGATGGCAGGAACTCGCGAGATGGAGAACAGGAGAGGACATGAGGAGACTGATGACATTGCGCTTTAGCCGCATTCCCTCCCCTTGAGTCAATAGATGTGAGTCATTCCTCTTCCATGGCGCGAAAAGGAGGACTCGGCAGTTGCTCTATATCTGTTCTTTATGACCTATAGGATATTTAAGATTCAAGATTCAAGATAGTGATATCAAGAGGCGATTTCGTCCATTTCGATATCACGTGTCGAGGTCGAGCGTTCCTTAATTTTAGAATTAACCCTCTTAAAATAAATATTTTTGTATTTTTGTACTGTTTTTTTTTGTTGTACTGATAGGCTCAACGAATGTGTCTAGTACCTAACGTCAACATTGCCCCCCACCTTTTTGCCTGTCCATGAAAACATCCAGTTTCTTCTTAAATATACTCACAGAAGGGGCAGCCACTACTTCGTCATCTAACGCATTAATAATGGAAGAATATAAGATCCGGACGAGTAGTTGCAGACAAATCGCATATTCTGGAGTTCGCACCTTTTCTTAAATCACCCTCGGTCACCCTATCAACAGCAGCGCCCTCTATCGGGGGACAGCGCCATCTTGCAGAAGTGAAAAAAACCCTCTTCGACTCATGAACCTCTCCGTCAAGTTTTGTTAGATCCAACTGTCACTTGAAAAGTTATGGAAAAATTCAATGAATTCTGAGACGGTCAAGCACAGGTAATCACCTCACTTGAGGTGGAACGATCCATCTCTGAACACCTTTAATTCACCTCTAAATGGGCATTGCACGACTAAGGCGATCAATCGATTTAGGCAGGGGTGCTGATAAAAAAAAAACTTGGCAAGCGTTTCAACACCTTGTAACTGTCAAATATCGATCGCGTATTCAATGAAAATTTTTTTTGCTACTTTTATGAATCTGTGTTGCTCCCATAGAAAACGGACGAGCGTTTTTTTTAAACCACCCTATGTTTCATCTAGCTCTCCGGAATAGAATCACACGATTCACAAGATAAAGTCAAGAATTTGAGTTTGAGTTATCCTGTTGTCCCATGGTGTAGCCCTGAACTGTGAGAGACATCACATGCATACGTGGGCTGGCTTTGTTGAAAGGAACCCAAATTTGTGCGAAATGAATGCCCGCAAAAAGTTCATTGACACATGGCATAATCTTTCCAGGGTTACGGAAGGCGCCACGATTGACGACCTAAGACGAGCCAAGACCGTACTGAAGGACAGGGACGTCTACATCAGCATCAACGAATTCCTGGACACTCTAGCAGAGAGAAAGATAATCTCGGTCGCGGAAGAAATGAAACTCAGGGAGATGTCAGACTACCACGCCCAGATAGATGCCGTGTTCAAGATACTCTTCGCAAGGGATGTTGAGAGACATTACTACGAACTCATAGAAACTCTGAAGAGCATGGGCCGCCTCGACATTGTGAAGAAGATTCAGAAGTAGTTCTGCGTAATAGGTTCCTTGTAATCTTTCGCACCTCAATGACTTTGGAAATTAAAGGGTTCCTCCGTAAAAATCCACCTTGACTTGCTGATTTCTTTCTCTTCATAAGAGATTTTGATTTCCTTCCCTTTTACTTGATTTCAATAATAGTTCGCAGGCAATAAAAGTTATTCAATATTCCATGTTCCTGACGTTAGAGCTTGGATGTCATTAGCATTTGTCTCCAAAGTTTGTTATATTGTTAAATATTGTTATGTCAAATATTGTTATTATGAGCACGAATTTAAATAAAACCCTGCAATTTTTTATTTAAGGCCCGTATGCAAGAACCAAACTTACTACATTATCTATAATGTGAGGCACAACCTTTTTCCTCAACCTGCAGCCAAAGGCGTTTTAGTTGTTGAGTCATGTTGAGTCATGTGGAAAAGTTGGATTAGTTTGAATCTGACCGATTTTTCAGATTATGAATGAAAATGACTGGCACTTAGGAGAGCGAGTATTTTGAAATTATTTGTTTCCGGTATCATATGGGCCTTTCGCGCAGATGACATTACTGAAGATGAGAAATTTCGTACTTCCTTCGCAAGTCACCCTGCATTGGTATCTTTATCATGCTAAATACTCAAAAACATATATGGATCTTAAAGGAGCCTGGGATGACAAATATATTGAGAAGACAATACTGGCGCAGAATGTAATGACAATCTCTCGAGATGAGGGAAACGTGCTTGATAGAGGGCTTACCACTTTCATTCGCGATGTAATTCCCATTAAGAAAAAAAGAGACCCAAGTGAAATTGATGCAACTGGGATTGGCTACTGAGGAGGAAATGACATTTATCCGGAAAATTAATCCGACTTGAATGCAACAGAAAACCTTTGACCTATCATTAAAACTGAAGCGAAAATGCCGATTCACAAGAGGGGCCTGATTATTAAAAAAATTTTGAAATTCACTTGAAACCCTCCAAAGAAACATTACTTAGACGCTCGAAGGCTTGGAAAACCAGATTTGTTTCCAGAGCTATTTGAATCTCACCCTCGTCGCCTGGAACCAGCTTGTTTTGCAGGTGGTGGTCACAACAAATTCACAAACTGGTCATTCTAGCTCCATTTTCATTGAGAAAGGTGATGTTCAGTTCGTTTTTCTAGGGGTGAATTTTATGTTAGGTCACAGCGGGGTATTAAAAGGTTCCGTCCTATTCGGTATTAGCCTCGCGATATTGGGTGGCTTGAGAATTCGGTCTTCTCCATGTGGCAAACATTGATGATGATGCAAGTTTAGCTCCATCCAGGTTCTTTCTCTCTATCTCATGCTCATGTGTAAAATCATGGAATGATCTTGTAGGATCCTCAAAGGAAGTGACTTCAGATGGTTTACAATGCGTTTATAGCTTTCCCATGGAAAAGCGACTTACACAATCTGTATTGGAGCAAACTAGGAAATTTTCTTCCATGATTCCCTGGAATGTATTACTTCACCTTTCAAAGTGCAGAAAAAATCAGAAGTTGAACTGCCAATTCCTTGGAATATCTTACACCTTGTGGTGAAATTTTGAGTCGAACATTCTAGGTGCATCCTTTGGGCTTTGTACATGAGTCGTTGATAAGGGCTTCATTTAATGGCTAATGCATTTTTTTATGGAGATCTGGAAAAGTAAACCATATTAATTATTGATTCAAGAACATTTTACGTAACTTTCATGCATACTTTCGTAAGTAATATATTCAAGAGAGTGTGTTTTATCCCCCTTGACAAAAGGACTGGAGCCATTGGCGAAGATGGAGAAACTGAATGCCAGACGTTTCGAAATTAGGACAATAGGCGCTGAGAATGGCCAGAAGAGATAAAAGGAAGCCTTTCTGGAGCACCAAAATGCACTCGCTAAACAAAGGCATCCTGTAAGCTACGAAGAGAAAATTGTTCTTGGTTGGGCACATACCACGAACAGGATGTGACCAATAGACAAATGTATGTGCTAAATGACAGCCGAATATGTTATATGGTAAGACCAAGAAAAGATGTAGCGTTGGAATGGTAACTTTTGATGGGGTCAAATGGATGGAAACAGCTCAGGACATGATACAAATGCGATTATAGAGAGCACTTCGTCAAGTAGGGTAAAACATATGGTACGTACTTGTACAGTGCACATGTGTGACAGGCTTTCATACCGAATATTTATTTTGTGACTTTACTGTGTGAATCGTGTGCTTCGATTCTGGAGAGCCAGATGAAAAGAGGTAAGAATGACGATGAAACTTTCCAATCCAATTATTTTAATGGACAGATTAGGCAGTATGGCAGGGACTGCGAACACGTGAATGGAGAACAGAGAGGATATAGAGGGGGACTGATGACATCAGTGCGCTTTAGCCGCATTCCCTCCATTTGAGTCAATAGGGGTGAGTCATTCCTCCGCATGACATGAAAATGGTAGAAGACGGCAGTTTCTCCTTATCTGTTCTTTTATGGCCTATAGATAATGGTAGAATATAAGGTCTGTACGAGCAGTTGCATAAAAAAAGCATATATTCTGTAGTTCCGACCCAGACCCTTAGTTGCGAGAGCGGGATATTGGACATTTCAAAAAGCTTGCACTACTATTCTTACGATGCTGACATCACGACTGAAAATGTAGTGGAAACGATAATGAGCTCACCGAACATGCCGGTCGAAGAAACTTCTGTGAAGACGTGGAATTGCAAATGGCGAAATTTGTTTTTCTCAGAGCTCCGAAGCCCTCCAACCTGGATGATACCCGATAGGTAAAGTATGTGATGAAGGACAGGAACATTGTCCTGAACGTCTATCTCTTCGTCGACGTCCTCACGAAGAAAAAGACTCCTGTTCGTGATGGAGGTGAAAGAGATCAAGGAGGAGCGGCGCCACAACGATCAGATCGAGGCCATTTTCGAAATCCTCCCCGAATACGAGGCTAAGGATGTCTTTGAGAAACTCATTGATCCCTTCAAGGGGATGAAGGGTAATGATATCAAGAAGATCCGAGAAGTCTGAGTAGGAGCAATTCGTCTTTTCCGGTCAATTTTAGCTAATTTGGAAGAGAGAAAACTGACGGGACTGTTTGGAACAGCTGCGTAAGTGTTGCATTCATCTAAATATGACCGATACTTTTTATTTCAGGATTCGCCAATCTCAAGAGAACGGAAAAACGTGTAGAGTTTGAAGTACAACTCTTACTAGCTGATTTCTCATCCAATACTTTGTTTAAGGTGGGTTTACTCAAGCGAGTTAATTCTCCCGAAGAGAGAAGGTAGAGAATAATCGTGTCCTTTTCTAAGGGTAGCAATCCATTAACTAGCCAAGAAAGGCTTCTGGATTCAGCACCCAGGAGAACGCACGTGCTCGTCGCTGGTCAGTTTTGCTGCAGCTGAGGCCAGAAATGCAACATGATCGTCTTCCCACATTATCGCATCTCATCCTTGGAATTATTTGAGAGCTTCCCGGAAGGGTTGCGCTCATTTGCGGTACAAGTCAGCTTGTCTCATGACATAGCTGTTGCCAGGAAGTTAAGTCGGCTTAATCCCGAGTGCAGGACCCATTTGGCACAACTACGTTGTGTCAGCATTGACTAAAGATTGAAATGCTGAGTCAAGGTTGAAATTGTTGAAATTTTTACCCGAATAATCTCTTGAGCAGTGTTATTCATCTCAGTTCAGTTGTATCTTTCGAATTTGTATTTTTACCATGAAAGACGCGGTGAAGCCTCAGCAAGTGATCATTTTCTTTTTGTGGAGAGATGGTGCACACGATTCTGAGATCGTTCAGAGGCTGCAGGCTGTCTTTGGAGAATCTGTAGAATCGAAGAGTACAGTTCACCGATGGCTGAAGCGGTTTAAGGATGGTCGCCGGACCTTAAAAGACGACCCTCACCGCGATCGCCCTGGAACGGCCACCAATGGAAAAATTCACTCTGCGGAAAATATTCCAATGAAAGGTCAAAGAGTTACTGTTCGGGAGCTTGCTACTACCCTGGGGGTCAGCACCGGCTAGGCTCATGAGATTCTCCACGAACATATGATGAGGGTTTCTCCCAGATGGGTGCCTCGCCTGCTAGGGTGTGAACAAAATGTCGATCGAATGGAATCGTGTCGAGAGCTGCTTCAACTTAGCCAAGAAAACGAGGAGAATTTTTTCGACCGTATCATCGCTGTAGATGAGACTTGGCTTCCCTACTTCGATCACGAGACCAAATCACAATCTGAGGAGTGGTATCGATCTGAAGAAGGATCTCCATTGAAGCCTCGAAATGTTCCCTCTTTGGGGAAGGTTATAATTACAGTTTTCTGGGATTGCAAAGGGATAATAACAATCGACTACCTACCGAAAGGTAGCACGATGAATTCAAGAAACTTCGTTGATTTGCTCGAGATGACGTCAACAAATCCTTACTAAAGGGGTTCCAGGTCCAAAGAAGTGCGAACTTCATGATCAGTGGGCCAATGCTTAAAGTGAAGCCAGTGCAGGACGACCGATGTGCACTAGAGTTGTATGCAACATCGATTTTAAAAACAAGAAAACAGGAATGTCAATAAAGGCAACCTCGGTTATGACATACATCAATTATAACGAAGATTTTTCTCTTGTGCCTTCCCTAGTAGCACATAACATTGAAACAACATGTATTCAATGTTATGTGCTACTAGGGTTCAACGACGTCATAACCGAGTTCGACTGTACTCTTTAAAGCACTTTCAAATTCATTATCTATATTATCGTATTTTCAATCGCCGGAACAGTAAGAAGTAATGCTCAAACGCTGAGAATTCAACACTGGCACGACGTGACACATGAGTGTGTTTTCAATGTTCAACTGGTTTCATTTCATCATCGGGACAACAATGATTCCACCTTTTACACACCTTTACATTGCCACGTTCAATAATGAAACCTCGCCCAACGTCGACTCGACGTTGTTGTCCCGAACGGGTAAAGGCACGCGACCCCCTCCGCGACTTGTCCGCTCATCTGATATATCAGTGCAGCATCCACTGGGGATGCAATGAGCGGGGCTGATGCACTGGATCATTAATAAGAATTTTGAGATTCGAACCAGCCGTAATAAGAAAAAATGAATTGTGATGGAATCGTGAAAGCAACCATTCTTGCAGATGTTTTAACACAAGCGGCCCCATCCTGCCTCAGCAGGCTTTTCCCAGCTCTGGCACGCGGAAGAGCTTCCAATGTGGTCACCGTCCACCTGAGACATGCACGCAGACCGTCAAGAGAAAACCGGATCACGATTTGGATCATCCATCTCAATCGGGACTGTGCTCGAACGAAGCAGTCGTCGGACCCTCGTTCTTCATCCGCCTCATACCGCGCATCTTGCAATACGATCTGGAAAGTGTTCTTCTGTTCACGATCGGACTCTTACGTCTTATGTTTAGACGACACGAGCGACAGAATTTACGCGACTTTCCATCTGTTCATGCTAATCTCGAAGTCCTTGCGAATCGCATCGAAATCCTGAAGACGCTCATCCAGACAAGCGCAATTGCACATGCAACACCGAGGATCATCTCGATTCTCGCATGGATTCCTCTCATACGATCATTGTCCTTGAGGGTCGGAAGAACACTCACTCGACAGGATGGGCAATCGTGCCCTATCAATCTGTGCTAATGAGGCCGTCCCATAGTTTCTTCGTCTTTGGAAATTAATAGATATTCTCATGCGACACTTATGCATTTGCAGGACAACGACGAGAGTCGGATCGAAAAAGGAGCCAAAGGGAGACACGAACCACCGAGGCTTCAATCAGACCGAAAAAATATGGCAACTGGGATGGTGGTTTTAGAACTTGAGTGTTCTTCACTTCTGAAGTGCTAATCCAGGCATTATCAGTAATGCTTTTTCAGCGTAGGTGATATCATTTTATGAGGTTTTTATCAGCAGATTCCATTTTTGAGTCATGGAAAGCTATGCAAGAACCAACTGAATTTTCAATTCAAATAATAAGGAATTGAATTCTCCTTGAAATGCATTAGAAAAATACGTGAAAACTTCTTTTTCCTATGGGCGAAGATGCTTGTATGCGCGTATTCATAGGGAAGATTGTGCACAAATTTTGCATTCATAGAGTTCATGTTAAGATGCGATAAGATGCGATATACCTTAAATTGCACGTACACCAGAAATTTCAGAGATTGCAACTCGAAGCCAAACTCCCATTCACACAAAAAGNTCACCGTCCACCTGAGACATGCACGCAGACCGTCAAGAGAAAACCGGATCACGATTTGGATCATCCCTCTCAATCGGGACTGTGCTCGAACGAAGCAGTCGTCGGACCCTCGTTCTTCATCCGCCTCATACCGCGCATCTTGCAATACGATCTGGAAAGTGTTCTTCTGTTCACGATCGGACTCTTACGTCTTATGTTTAGACGACACGAGCGACAGAATTTACGCGACTTTCCATCTGTTCATGCTAATCTCGAAGTCCTTGCGAATCGCATCGAAATCCTGAAGACGCTCATCCAGACAAGCGCAATTGCACATGCAACACCGAGGATCATCTCGATTCTCGCATGGATTCCTCTCATACGATCATTGTCCTTGAGGGTCGGAAGAACACTCACTCGACAGGATGGGCAATCGTGCCCTATCAATCTGTGCTAATGAGGCCGTCCCATAGTTTCTTCGTCTTTGGAAATTAATAGATATTCTCATGCGACACTTATGCATTTGCAGGACAACGACGAGAGTCGGATCGAAAAAGGAGCCAAAGGGAGACACGAACCACCGAGGCTTCAATCAGACCGAAAAAATATGGCAACTGGGATGGTGGTTTTAGAACTTGAGTGTTCTTCACTTCTGAAGTGCTAATCCAGGCATTATCAGTAATGCTTTTTCAGCGTAGGTGATATCATTTTATGAGGTTTTTATCAGCAGATTCCATTTTTGAGTCATGGAAAGCTATGCAAGAACCAACTGAATTTTCAATTCAAATAATAAGGAATTGAATTCTCCTTGAAATGCATTAGAAAAATACGTGAAAACTTCTTTTTCCTATGGGCGAAGATGCTTGTATGCGCGTATTCATAGGGAAGATTGTGCACAAATTTTGCATTCATAGAGTTCATGTTAAGATGCGATAAGATGCGATATACCTTAAATTGCACGTACACCAGAAATTTCAGAGATTGCAACTCGAAGCCAAACTCCCATTCACACAAAAAGATAATCGACCGTAGAGCAGACACCGTTCGATCACGTCTGAGAGTCGCAGAGTCCAGTCTCCTCCAATTATTCCCTGATGTATTTGTCGATCTTCTCGACTTGGTCCTCGTCGAGCACATTCCGCCACCCACCGACTCGGCCGCCTCGAATGAAGGACTCGGCCGTATCGCGACTAGGATTTAAATGCTTCCACCTGTAGTTGGATTCGGTCACGGGGGACTTTTCCCTCATTCGCTCGATCGAGGCCTCTTCCTCCACGGCCTTCGTCTGTTCCTGGGTCAGGTCCTTCCCGAGGAATCGGGCTAGCCTCTCGATCTCCTCGATCGCGTTCTGTCGGTGGGGATTCGTGGCCGTGAACGCAAATCCGCTTCTAGGGGCTTTCAATTTGCCGATATGGAAGTCATAGCAACTGGTCAAAAGGTTTGAATCTTCTATTATATTTTCTCTCGGTTGTCAAAAGCGGAAATTTCGAGTAGTGCACAAAAATGCGTTATTTGGAGTAGAGAAAGGAAAACGTTGGTATGTGGGACTAACCTTTTACAGGGATTCGAAAGTGAGGAAGCAGACATTCGGCTCATTCCTCATTTCCCAGTGTTCTCGAACATGTTTCCAATGCGGACCCCACAAGCCTACAGGACGAACATGGGTTTATTTTTAGTGCAACCGCTCCCAGATGGTTCAATGAAAAACTCTTGATATACGCACAATCTTCGACATTCGAGCACATCTGCGTATGACTGCGCAAGGTTGTCAAGGGATTCGTGTTTTTAGTCGTTTTGGCCGCCTTCCAATTCGCATTTGCGGTGTTGTTTTTTCTCTGTAACGTCCTCCTCCCAATATAATTTTTTCCCAAAGGATTCTTGAAGTTCTTGATTTGAAGGATTCCTGATTTCATCGAAACGCATCCCCTCTTAAAAGAGCAATTTTCAATTTCAAGACCATCCCGTGCGAGCTTTTTCCCAAGGGGCAGGAAGACAACGAAGAGCTACTCACTGATTCCGTGAATGCTCTGCTCGATGAAATCATCAAGCGTCCCCATGAAACTGTCGAAAGTATGAAACAAAGAGTAGTAGGAGATCCCGGAGTCCTTCGGGTTCCTCGACACATAGATAATCTAAAAAAGTAGGAGGAAATATCACATCCAGAGAGTTTTGTTTCCATGGAGAAACGTAAATATTGTTAAAAACCTGAAAACGAGAATTCATTCCTTTATTATTTTTTAGAATTTCCTTTAATCTCGACTTCCTCAAAACTTGAGAACATTCCCATCAATCCGCTGTCTGATGATTAACTCTTGTGATT
>CAJPEV010002466.1:0-16131 GCA_905338385.1 Darwinula stevensoni | reverse complement strand
AACGCAAATCCGCTTCTAGGGGCTTTCAATTTGCCGATATGGAAGTCATAGCAACTGGTCAAAAGGTTTGAATCTTCTATTATATTTTCTCTCGGTTGTCAAAAGCGGAAATTTCGAGTAGTGCACAAAAATGCGTTATTTGGAGTAGAGAAAGGAAAACGTTGGTATGTGGGACTAACCTTTTACAGGGATTCGAAAGTGAGGAAGCAGACATTCGGCTCATTCCTCATTTCCCAGTGTTCTCGAACATGTTTCCAATGCGGACCCCACAAGCCTACAGGACGAACATGGGTTTATTTTTAGTGCAACCGCTCCCAGATGGTTCAATGAAAAACTCTTGATATACGCACAATCTTCGACATTCGAGCACATCTGCGTATGACTGCGCAAGGTTGTCAAGGGATTCGTGTTTTTAGTCGTTTTGGCCGCCTTCCAATTCGCATTTGCGGTGTTGTTTTTTCTCTGTAACGTCCTCCTCCCAATATAATTTTTTCCCAAAGGATTCTTGAAGTTCTTGATTTGAAGGATTCCTGATTTCATCAAAACGCATCCCCTCTTAAAAGATCATTTTTCAATTTCAAGACCATCCCGTGCGAGCTTTTTCCCAAGGGGCAGGAAGACAACAAAGAGCTACTCACTGATTCCGTGAATGCTCTGCTCGATGAAATCATCAAGCGTCCCATTGAAACTGTCGAAAGTATGAAACAAAGAGTAGTAGGAGATCCAGGAGTCCTTCGGGTTCCTCGACACATAGATAATCAAAAAAAGTAGGAGGAAATATCACATCCAGAGAGTTTTGTTTCCATGGAGAAACGTAAATATTGTTAAAAACCTGAAAACGAGAATTCATCCCTTCATTATTTTTTAGAATTTCCTTTAATCTCGACTTCCTCAAAACTTGAGAACATTCCCATCAATCCGCTGTCTGATGATTAACTCTTGTGATTATCTCTCATGATTATTTCTTAGGAGTATCTTTGATTATGAGTATCAGCGATAGATTTTGGCGAGGATGGCATTGAAGAAAGGTGGACCAAACCATTACAGATCTTCATCAGCAGAAATACTATCTCACAAGTATCGAGGAGAAATTCAGGTCTCTCCCCTTTGATTTGATTTTCCGCACCATTACAAGTC
Organism: Darwinula stevensoni; assembly: GCA_905338385.1. NCBI lineage: Eukaryota > Metazoa > Arthropoda > Ostracoda > Podocopida > Darwinulidae > Darwinula > Darwinula stevensoni. The sequence goes on along the minus strand of CAJPEV010002466.1, from coordinate 14,994 downwards.
CGTAAGTGATATCAAAATCATGCAAATCGGCAAGGCATCCTTTAATTCCTCTCGTGCTGGATTCAACCACTCATAGCACTCATTTACCAAAAATTAATGCCTTCGTTCAAGCTTGGCCTAAAATATGAAAAATTGTGCATATCGCTAATCCCATCCGTACATCTCGAGTTATAAAGAGAGGCGCTCACGTAATTCAGCTCCTTTCTCAGTATGAGTGCTGAATTTGAATATTTCACAATGGTGTTCATGGACGAAGGAACACCAGAGTATGCATCAGTGTTAAAAAACTCGAAAAAGGCGACGATCTTTATTTACCTTATTTTTCCTGACTTCTGGAGGCAATAGTGAAATTGGTAAATGCGTCTTGATAACTCTGGGAGAAGGTAAGCTTTCCAGGTGAGGAACCATGTTCCCGTGTTTCTGGAAGTGCTTGTCTGCCTCCTCGATGGTGTCAAATGGAATGGCCAGCTGTGACAAATCTGGAAGTCCATCTGGAGGTACCAGGCAGTCCCACCTGCATGTCGATGCAAAGCCAAACGTGAAAGAACAAATTTGAATTCAGGGGGGCTTGCTCTGCAGACCTTTTTACGACCTTGCGCTGACATCACCTTAGCTTGAACTGGAGGTCTTGAACTTACAATATTGGAATTCCTGTAAAGAAATATATATAGATTGCAGAAATAACTTACTCGTAGAATGGAGTTCGGAACCAGAGGGGAAACTTGCGTGCATCTTCTATCTCATCAATGTTGACTATACACCAGGTCAATTCTTGAGTCCATGTTGTTCCTGTTTATTAAGACATGCTCTCATAGTGAAATCCCACTAGGTTATAAATTATGAAGTCATTGGACTGTCTTACATTGCCCTAATCATGGATGGGTGGGGAGAAGGTGTGACTCAAGTTAGAGAAAAAAGAACATACTGATGTTAGTCTGCTCAACTTTAATTTGCTACATGAAAAATTTCAATAATTTAAATTTAGCGTTCATGTTATGCTGCGAAACATTGATCATTAGATAAAAAAGGCTCGTACTTGAAAACAACCGGTCTGATTCACATTTCGATTTCACATATTTAAGTTTCCTATTCCTGATAAACATGATGCGACGATTCTAGATTTTTTCGCCTGAATGGATAGTACCTTTGCCCTTTTAGTGCTAACCCCCTTGTCAAAACGTTAATAAGCAGCTTAACTCGTGACTACAAAGTGCATATGATGAAATTTTTTTATCGCAATCGGATTTTTTGCTAATAAATGGCTTTTGATGTGTTCTTGATACCATGGCCGTGTTCGGAATGATGCCCTACGAGAAATTGGGTGTCAAAGGTCTCCGAACTCTCCTCGCCCCTCCCCCAATCCCCATAATGTCGACAATGGGCTCCATGGGAATTTTTTTTGATAACCCAATGGATATCATGGTTCAACCCTGATCATGGCTGGTTGAAAATCGAGATTTTTGTCAAGAATGTGTCATGAGTCCCTTATTACTTGTGTCTTACGTCTGTCTCCTCATCCCTCCCTTACTGGTCTCCCTAATCGTCGCTTTCTTCCCTGCTACTCGAACTGATTTCGACGCAAGATATTTGTCCTGGAGTACACATAAAATTAATGTGGAGAAACAAAGCAACTGAACTTTTCTTTTCTGAACAGATGGAAAAAAACAGCACTTTAGCTGGGACGGAATCACTTTTTCCCATTTCGTTACTTTATCCTTCTCCTCTTTCTTACCCATAATTTTGGATAAAAGCAGAGACCACGGATTTCCTATCCTACTATTTGTCCCAGTTATATCGCTAGTGGAAGACGAAGGCTATTCTGTAATTTATCCGAGAAAAAGATTCGCCATTGCCAAATATTCTAAAACAGACCCCCCCGAATCCACGGATACATTGAGTACATAGAGCATAACTCAACTGCTAATTACACTTAGTTTAATTTCTGTAGATCATTTCAGGTACACTACAGCAAACTTGTCGTTCAATACAAATGATGTTTATCAACAAATAAGTTGTTATCGGGAAGCAGTTTGTAAAGTAACTTAAAAACTGCAACTGAAATTCATGGTAATTCGCCCATCAACGAGCAGGAGTAATCCTCAAAATTCACTTGAAATGGTATATCATCATTCATTCATCACGAACAGAAAACAATATAATTTCATTTCTAAATTCATAAGCAGCATTCGTAATTTGTTTGGAGAATATTTCCATGTGCTGGCACCTTCCACGCTAGAAACTCCTTAAAAGAAACCCATGTTGTTGATATTTTTGCGACTAACCTGATCGGAGAAATGTGACGATCCAGATGTCATCCTCTCGAGGTTTGAACGTGTTTTTCTTCTGAAACTCCGAGTAGTATGCAAGCATGACGTAGCCATCCGGGATGGATCTTATGAATTTCTGGAACCAAAGATGCTGACTTTCCATTTTTCTGACGATTGGGTCATTCTAGCCCAGAGCTTCAAACGGAACCGTAACCATGTTTCCTGCGCCACTCTCGTCTGTGAATGACATGCAAATCACTGGGATTCGTAACTGTCTTCAAGAGTACTCTCTTAACAAAATCTCATGAAGCTACAATTGAGCACTATAATTCATACAAGAAAGTGAGAATTGACGAGGCCCGCACACGTATTCGCGTTCTTTTTCTGGTCACTATAATTATATTCCTTGATTCGCACATGAATCGGGAAACACTGCATTCAAACAAGCACGCTAAATACTTTCAGATGTCCAACTGCGAATGGTTGATGTTCGCAAGTGCGCATGAGGCACAAAATGCGTACAGTAGCAGCGAGAAACTGTCACATGCCTCACTCACGCATGAAATCCAACAACTGTCGATTTACTTACGATGTACAAAGGAAGCGATCACGCTGTTCTATCCTACGTTCACGGGTTCGAAAGACTGCGTCGCACATCCTTTTAGGGTGTTGGCCTCTCGAGCTCGAGACCCTAAGTGATGAGGGCGGCCTTGACTCATTCCAAGGACGTCGCTGGCTCTGCGTCGTCCTACTTCTCGAGCAGGCATTTCAAGTCATTCACACCCATGACGGTATGGGTAGATCTACGCAGAGCCAATGCTGCGATGGTGCGTTTTTTTTTTGTCCGTTTTTCACAGCCGTGAAAAGTAATCCTGGTACTGTGATTGGATTACCGCGGGATCCCTTTCGCCCTTCTGAACCGAAGGCAAAATTAGTTTAGATAAATGAATGTATGAAAAGTAGTGGAATAACCCAAGGATTCATTGGGACTGGTTTTGATCTCTTAGCCTGATACGATCTTACTTTCTTTTAAACTTCAACTTTAACTATTTCAATTTCCACTTTTCCTTTCAATTTTCGTTTTGTCTTTAGATTTTTTTTCTGCGAGACTTTCTCCCAGTGGAAAAGGTAAAATATTTTGATCGCTTCATTTTTCTTTGCTTCCCATCCCCGACCGTGACATTTTGCGTGAAGAATTTGGCCATGAGAGGCCTGGATGCCAACCAATTGCGACTATGAAATTGAAAATCTTCCCAGATGAAATTCAACGACTGTGTTGTAGCCCTTTTTTTTTATCAAGAGCCAGATTTTTTTATTTTACTCCAGCAGATTGACTAATTGCTCTGACCTGCAACCTGTGCAAAAATCTCACAGGTGAGGTGCAGAAATTTACCGGCAACAGTGGGTGTTGAAATTCCATGAAGTCACGATAGTGCTGTAATACCTGAGTGCTGCATTCAGCTAAAGTTTAGAGGTCCCAAATAGAGAGGAAATGGGAATTTATAATCATGCAGGATCGTGCAATCTTTCTGCATGAATTCCATTCTTTATCCCCCATATGTGTATGATTGGACGGACCAGAGAAGGAAATTTGATAGTATGATCTTCTCAGTCACACGGTTAAGAAGTGGGAAGAGTCATATTCTCACAGACTTAACGAAAAAAGTTTTGTCTTCTGACTGGGAGGAGGGAAAGGGGGGGGAAGAGGAGATTCCATGACATTTATCTGAAGCTCAGGGGAAAAGAACTCCTCTGCAAGCAGGATCAAGAGAGAAGATAGGACCCAAAGGTGAAATTCTGGTTAAACCTGAGGAAAGTTCCCCCTCGCACCGTCGCTCTTGTCTTTGTTATCCTTTTGAGACGCTTTGGATTTATGCTATTCCCCATGTGGCTCGGTAGCCATCATGACCACAAGTCAGTCTCTACACTGACGCGACCTGTTCGAGTTAGTGAAGCATTACCCGAATAAGCATTAGGTGTACTATTTCATTACTAGAACTTTTGGTGTGTGCAGTTATTTAAGAGTGATAACTTTTTGAAATACCTGGGATGATTTTACCTCATGTAATATTGGCAAATGTAATTCCTATGGATGAGTCCAAATGTTAACTTAGCGCGATCTCTTCTCAACTGAAATAGTTTCGTCCTCATTTGAACCACCTTCAAAATCACGAAGTATAAATTTGTGAATGGCATTTCGAGGTGTATATAAAGAGTGGATGAAGGTCGTCGAAGGAGATGGAAATGCTTATTCCCTAGTGGCACATAACATTGAAACAACATTGATTCGATGTTGATTCAACAGTGAATCAATGTTGCTCCAATGACATATGCTGCTAGAGTTTGAAAAGAAGCAACCTTCCAAAGGCAACCTTGTGGAGGTATAAGAAAACTGGATTTTGGAAACGTCTTCCCAAGAACTCCAATGTGGGAATCGTCCTGCCAATTCGCCAGACCAGTTGGATATGAACCCTGCTTCGGGAAGTGATGATGAAGTCCGCAACATTTCTCACTCGAGTACGCAAAGGATGATTTGCTTAAAAAGACATCCTATTGAAATATTAAGTTAGCAGTGCAGCAAGAAGTTGGTGCTGAGTGTTCTCACCCCAGGTAGCACATAACATTGATTCAACGTTGATTTGGTGTTGGTCAAATGTTTCACCGTTGAAGGTTTATACTTCTATGTCGAATGAACATTGAATCACTGCAGCACTATTCACTGCGGAAGTGTCAACATTAAATCTGCCTGCATCCACGGGATTCTTTTGCAGTAAAAAAAATCCCTTTTTTAAATCATTTTTTTTACTTGCTCTAGACATTCAGCATGCATTTTCTATGAAGGCATAGAAAATTATCCTGATCCATATATCTCTCTATGCCATCCCTAACACTACCACGGGAGAGAAAGGCATTCTACCCATTCCTCCGCGTTCCCCCTCCGGATGCTCACACCTCCGATAGGGAATTTTTTGCAGGGAAGTGCAAAAGTCCCCCCCATCACACTTGGAAGTTCCCTTTCACACCTTGAGGAAGGATGACTTTCTCGCCGGGGATGAGATCTCCGCCCATATATTTCTCGGGATCCGGAAAAGTCGTATCGTACGCACGAACACCCCCGTGAGTAGGGGGGAATGGGGTGGGGATGCGCAACACGTACATTGTCAGCTGCTGCTGCGCAGAGCGTTCATGGGGCCGCTCACTGAACTCGTGAATATCGGAATATACGACACGCTTAGCCTCTCACTATCGAGAACGGGATGGAGGGATGGATGAACTTTATATCGTTGAGAGGGCTGTTGAGTTTTAGGGCTGCCGACTGAGCTCGGGAATTCCCGAGAAACAGTTCGTGGAAGACATCCGCGGATTGGGGCGTCCATCTCACACTCGCACTTTCTCTCCGGCCTTCCGGCCAACCGTCGGATCCATTCTTGAGAATAGGAATAGGAATCTCCATAAATAAGGGATGTTCGCACCTCGATGTGAGCTTTCATGCAGGAAACCCCAGTACAATACTTCCAGTTTTCCTCGAGTCCCGTTTTCCTCCGTGCTAAGGAGAGTAACTCTGGAGGGTGAACGCGGCGGGATCTCATCAGGGTGGGACAGAACAGGATGGCTTATTTTTGGATTGCAAGTATGCCGTCGGTTGGGTCGTTATCATCCCGTATCTATATCCGTATATTTCACTCATAGGCTTGCACGCAAAGTGATGGAGATGGTATTTACGGACGAAGCGGACAGGGTTGCAATCAATGAGGAAAAGTGCCGATAAATGTAAGGGCGAAGACCTCACCCCGGCGAGGAAGTCATCTTCCCTTCAGCGGCATGAAAGGGGACTCCAAGGGTTGTCGGTGGGGACACGTAAAGAACGGGAAAGAGGGGCTGTAGCCAATAGCCATGCGAGGGCCATCGAGTTTTCGGGCCGCCGAATGAACTCGGGATTTCTTGCCGAAGAGTACGTGGAAGTCTTTCACGGGTCGGCTAGTCGTCATTAATTTGCAAACCTCACCATATACTACCAGACAACTTTTTTAAATTAACCGCGGCCACAATCTGATCCGAGCTTGAGGAGATAATGCCTATCTATCGTCCTCTGTTGAGCCCTGCAGTGCAGCTCTGCAAACATGAGCATACAACTCGACCGTTGCTTGACTTCCGTTTGGTTCTTTCCCGACCGTACTGACTCCGAGGCATCTTCTGTCCTGACATGGGAGTGCTGCGATGAAACTATGGCATTTTCTATATTTGCTCTTCATGCCACTTAGTAGCACGAAGAGAAACCACAGGGCGCCATCCTTCACGGATTCAACTATTAGGGAGATTGATCTAGCGTAGTCCAATCGTTCATTTCCGAGTTCACATGACATCTGCTGCGAATAAGAAAGAATACAGCACTTTCGATTAATCTGAAAAGTTCTTTAAGCTTTCAAGCATTCATTTTATTTGAGGGAAGAAATTTGCACGTAAGTGTTTTAAAAGTTTAACTTTCACGAATAAATATTCACTCCTGAAAGACTTCTCACTTGACACTGGGACGGAAAAAAAGCAACATGGGTGCAAGTTTTTTAAATGAAATTTTTCAGAGGTACTTTCCAAATTTCGAGTGAAATCATTCTTCTTTAGAATCTTTAGATCTGCTCAAAAGCAGGTCCTGGACAAATCGATTTTGAGAAGAACTCCCATGGATCTGCTAGGCAGTCAGGTCGAATGGAAATTGCAGCTTGAACTGCTTCGGAAAACCCCACAGCTTAGATTTTACTCTCTCAGGAAACTCCATCCACAAGGCTATTCTTTGTTCTCTTCGCGCGCGCGCAGAGGAGCATAGAGAGAACCCAGATTCGCTGCTGGCGTGTGATGACGCAAGATTGAATGTGAGGCTATGAACTCTATTTCTAGCTTCGAATTGCTCTGGTTCGCGCTGATGGGACATTTCATCAAGCACAAGCACAATGCTCGTTCATGTCCTATGTTAGATATGTCGCAAATTGAGGACCAAATAGGTAAAAGCCACAATAACTACACTCAGAGAAATTAGTAAATCTAAATGATACGCTGTTGTCAATTTTCGCACTTCGATTTACTTTTTCAAGAGGAAAAGGCATCAACATGGAATTCTGATTTATATCAGTCTCTTCCCGACCGCACCGGCTCGCCTAAAAGGCATCTGCCAGACCAAAATGTATCTATTGCCGAGTCGAGAGGGAAGGTTTGTTTAGCCTTGGATCGTCAAGACGCAAGTCAACCTCCGTCTTCCACTTCATGTGGAAGAAGGGTCCAATCATAAACCCTCGGGGTTATACGAATGCATTGGCTGTTGAAAGGTTCACATGCGAACGCGTGAGAGTGCATGGCCTGTTCGCCCTATTAATTTCAGTCCGGCCTGTTCGAGTAGCTCGTACGTCTTTCAGGATTTCTAATGTGATCGGTTTCTCCATTTTTCGAGTCCAGTTTCTATTGCGTTTGTATTTTGTTTCGTGTATTGGTTGGTGCTACACGTATCGCCAGTAGACTACGCTTTCAAGCTTAAACGTCAATGATGTTCCAACATGAGATTCATCTGACGTTAGGTTATTCGCAGCCTATCGCCTTGAATAACAAGTGCTTCCACGCCTTCTCTCAAACTTAATCGCCTTCCCAAGTAATGATATACGATGTCAAGAAATGGTACGCATCTTTTCGCCCTTGAACACTAGATGAACTTTGATGTTCTTGACTCTGAAGTTATTGAGCCTCCGGTCGCCAATTCAAGTGACATCTGTTGCACAGACTCATTTAGGCTAAGGTGGATCTTTCCAAGAATCTTTTCCATAATATCAGGTCTTATTGATGTTCCTTTCCTACTGGAAGGTAAGCTGTTCTGGAGACTTGCAGTTTCCAAAAGTTTCCTCTCTACCTGTTAATTTGTCTCAGAGATGGTGGTTCTCTTCCGTATTCCCTTCTGAATCGGCAATGACTCTCATTATCATTCCCGTATGTTATAATCTAGGCTGCTCATCGAACCTTATATTTTTGGGTAAATTCCATCATGAATTTATATAGTAAAGGGCATCCCGTTAAAGGCAAAGAAAATCCCAAGTAATTTGCTTGAAATAAAAAAAATTATCTGAGTTCCACCGTTGGACAACATTTATGGGACACCCTGTACTTTATCTGAGGGGAAAGAGAGGGAGGTTTTGGAGATAGGAGTATGTCCTGTATTGTGCATTCATCAGCCTGCTTCACCTGTTGCATTAGCCGAGTGGATCATACGAACGTTAGATTGGTGTTTATGGCATTGAAAATGTGATTGCTGTTAGCGTTGGGTATTTATGGAGCTCACGTCAAGTACTGCCTGGTTTGCCAGTGTGACGCAGAGAAGTTTACTTCTCATGGTTCTTTGGAAATTTTCATTCCATGGCTTCATTTTTTAGTGCCAGAAAACTGGTCCTTTTATTATTTTATGGAACCTGAGTGACTCATAACAGGGGAAGATTTAAATCTCAAAGCTACAGAAGGAAACTTACTTCATGTGACGTTTCTAGTTTTAACCCGTGTACTTATTAAGTGCATCAGTTTCCTACCTGTGGACTCAAAAAGGAATGCCTTTGGCTGTTTATGGCGTTACGACTGTTTTCTTACTCATCCTAGTAATATCTAGGAAGGAGCAGTCCGACTGACAGATTTTATGCATATTTCAACAGGTTTGACCCCGCGAAAAACGCCGCCACCTTGCCTTCGTGTCCGCTTCCGAAGTGATAGCCCAATTCACGAACCAGTTGGAGCGCGTCGACATCGACGGCCTCCTCAGGAACTATGGAGGGAAAGGGTCATAAAGCCCCCACAATTGCATTTTGAAGTCTTGATTAAGTCCTTCAAAGAGAAGCTGACCTTCGTGCAGCAGCTGGTCTCCACCGGAGGCGACAACGTCTTTCCAACCTTCTCTGTATGCCAGCGAACTCTGAAGCAATGGCAGCAAGCAAGAGTTTTGGAAACCGGTAAGTTGTAAAAAGGGGCGTTTATCTTTAGTTTATCTTTAGAGACTGTTATATTTGGACACTTCGCGAAACCACCCAGGGGGTGGTAGAGTAAGAAATTAATTTAAATTCGCATTCTCAAAAAGCGAGAATCAGTGTTCCTTGCAACCCTTGGAATTCGAGCTACAAATTTGCCAAAGCGTTTCTTTGTTGAAAGCGCAAAAAAGAATGCCCTATTTCGGTCCTCCAGATGCATGTAGAGAGTAATACGAAAAGGTTGAATTTTGTGACAGGAAGGGGCCGAAGAAAGAGCCTAGGCAGCTGCCTCGCCCATTGATGAAAGAGCAGTAGACCTAACACAGGCACATGAACAATAGCACACTTCATCTGGTGGAGAACGCAGGCAAGGCCGAACTGGCGACTAAATGACAGTTAAATGTGGGATTAATTATTTCAGCCTCAGCCTATGCACAAATCGGCCTTATAGTGTTGCCCTACCTCCAGGGACTTATTCTCTAACTAAACTGGACCAAACTTGAGACACCATGGACACATTGAGTGTATCAGAGTTTTGTCTACTGAGGGATTGTCAGCCATGGCTTGACTGCACAGAGGCCACTCCTTCATCGGCATCATCCACTGTAAGAGGTCAGTTTTTCCCTGGTGGGCTGGAATGCATGCGCCAGGGTTGACCATTTATACTGCCTCAACTAGGAGAGGCAGCCACCTCGTACTTGGACACCTAGAAAATCCAGCAGACTCTGAGACTTGAGTTCTTAATCTCACTTTTACTCATCCTTCCGTTGAATGGGAATGATAACGCAAGGAATGCAGCATTAAATTTGAGTAAATAGCCCCAATTCCGAAGATAATCGCATTTGATTAAATTAAAAATGTATGCATGACACCTTCCCTGGACCAGAGAACTGCATGTATTTTTCAATTACGAGAAGAAAACCCACTCACTACTCCCGTTGCACAAACTCTTGGTCTCAGTTGCTTGGTAATTGGCTTTTGAAGGTTTAAGACATATCCTCAAGTGTTGTCCATTGGTGTAGACATGGACAGTGGGAGACATATTTTGCATATGTGGGCTGGCTACGTTGAAAGGATCTCCAATTTGTGCGAAATGAATGCCCGCAATCAATTCATAGAAACATGGCATAATCTTTCTAGAGTTCCGGAAGGCGCCCCGATTAACAACCTAAGACGAGCCAAGACCGTATTGAAGGACGAGGACGTCTACATCAACATCGACAAGTTCCTGGACACTTTAGCAGAGAGAAGGATAATCTCAGTCGCCCAAGAAATCCAAATCAGGGATATGTCAGACTACCACGCCAAGATAGATGCCGTGTTCAAGATACTATTCGCAAAGGATGTTGAGAGGCATTACAAAGAACTCATAGAAGCCCTGAAGAGCATGGACCGCCTCGACATCGTCAGGAAGATTCAGATGTAGTCCTGCGGAGGTACCAACATAAAACTGCCTTGCAATCTTTCACACCACTGATTTTAGAAATTAAAGGTTCTTCCGTAGAAATCCACCTTGACTTGCTGATTTCTTTCTCTATTACAAGTGATTTTGATTTCCTTCCTTTTTACTTGATTTCAAGAATAGTTCACAGGCAGTAAAAGTTATTGAATATTCCTTGTTCCTGACGTGAGAACTTGGATGTCATCGGCATTTGTCTCCATAGTTTTCCCTTCTTGTTATTGTAAGTATGAATTTAAATAAAACCGTGTCATTTTTTATTTGAGAATCCCATTATGCAAGAATCCCATTATCATAATGTGAGACACAACCTTTTCCCTAAACCTGCACCCAACAGCGTTTTACTCGTTAAGCCACATTGACTATGAAGGAAAAGTAGGATTAGATTGGATCTGACAAATTTTCAGATTATGAATTTTAAATTATTGGCTCTTGAGAGCGAGTATTAGGGAATTTTTTGTTTCCGGTCTAGAATGAGCTTCTCGCGCAGAAGACATTTCTGAAGATGGAAGATTTCGTACCTCCTTCGCACGTCCTCCTGCATTGGTGTCTTTTTCATGCTAAAGACTCAAAAACAGATGTGGGTCTTAAAAGAGCCTGGGATTACTAATATATTGGGAAGACAATACTGGCTTGGCCTGTAATGCCAATCTCTCGAGATGATGGAAATGTGCTTGATAGAGGGTTCATCACTTTCATTCGCGATATAAGTCTTAGTTCCTTTCAAGAAAACCAACGAGACCCAAGAGAAATTGTGAGGCTCTGAGGAGGAAATGACATTTAACCAGAAAATCCATCCGACTTGAATGCAACAGAAAACCTTTTACCTATCATAAAAACTGACGCAAAAAATCCGGATCCACAAGGAGAGCCCGAGAAAAATAAAGTTGAAATTCTATTGAAGGGAAACCTTACTTATACGCTCCATGGCTTAGAAAACCAGAAATATTTATTTCCAGTACTATTTGATCTTACCCTTGTCGCATGGAACCGGCTTATTTTGCAGGTGGCGGTCACAACAGATTCATAAACTTATCATTCGAGTTCCGTTTTCATTCAGAAAGGTGATGTTCAGTTGGTTTTTCTAGCGGTGCATTTTGTTAGGTTGCAGTGGTGTATTAAAAGATTCTGTCTTATTCGGTATTAGCCCCGCGATATTACATGGTTTGAGAATTCGGTCTTCTCCATGTAGCAAACATTGATAATGATGCAAGTTTGGCTCCACCCAGGTTCTTTATCTGTATCTCATGCTCATGTGTGAATTTATGGAATGATCATGTACGATCCTCAAAGGAAGTGACTTCAGAGGGTTTACAATGTGTGGGGTTCAGGATGACAAGTAGGTGAACACCACCAAAAATATGGATGCATGATATGCTGGAGAATCTGTGATTTTTATTGAAATCGACGGAGATGTAGACGAATTCATTTTAAAGAACCATTTTTAATATTTATTTTCATTTTGCACAACTTTCTTCTCGTGAAGATATGAAAGTCATCAAAATAAAAGATTTTTCCCTGGCACCCATCCTTTACCAAACCGGTGGAAACGTTTCCTCCAAGGATAAATGGTTCATCCTGGAGTCACTTTCATTATTGCCCACTTTCAAATGTGAGAGGTTCCATGTCAAGACTTTAAAATTTCACGTGACAGAACTGTTTGATTAATTCCATATCTAAGTATTAGAATTAATTAAATGAGTCCGCTTTCATCAGTCATAAAAAGAAAAGACTTTCTGAGACATGATCTTGGCATTCACTTTTTTACTTTTAAAATTTCCTTTCTTTCCATAATATAGCTTTCTCATGGAACAGCAACCACTCCGATAATCTGTATTGGAGGAAACAGGGATATCTTATTCCATGATTCCCTGGAATGTATCCCCTCACCTTTCAGTGAGCAGAATATATCAGAAGTTGAACTGCCAATTCCTTGCAATGTCCTACACCTTTTGAATTTTTAAGTCGAACATTCTACGTGGATCCTTTGGGCTTCGTACGAGTCGTTGGTTAAAGTTTCATTTAATGGCAGGTGCATTTTCCATGGAAATCTAGAAGAATTTTTTATGTATGCTAAAACAAATTCACCATGCTTCTCGTGTACTTTTGTAGGTAAGATATTCAAGAAAGGGTGTTTCATCTCCCTTGACAAAAGGATCGGAGATTTAGCCATTGCAAAGATGGAGAAGCTGAAGGCCAGACGTCTCGAAATTGGGGCTATTGACGAACAGGATGTGACTGATAGACTAATGTATGTGCTAAATGGCAACTGAATATGTTTTATGGTAAGAGGGAGAAAAAGGTAACTTTTGATGGGGTCAAATGGATTGAAACAGTTCAGGATATGATACAAATGCGATTACAGAGAACCCTTTGCCAAGTAGGGTAAAACGCATGGTATATACTTGTACATGTGCGACTGACTTTCATATCGAAGATTTATTTTGTGACTTTACTTTGCGAATTGTGTGCTTCGATTCCGGAGAGCCAGATAAAAAGAGATAAGAATGACAATGAGCATGCAGTATGGCAGGGACTCATGAGATGGAGAACTCACAGGACGTAGAGGGGGACTGATGACATCAGTGCGCTCTTGCTGCATTCCCTCTCCTTGAGTCAATAGGTGTGAATCATTCCTCCCCATGACGCGAAGATGACACGTCAGTTCCTCCATATCTGTTCTTTTCTGGCCTTCCATTATCCTATAGGATAATGGAAGAATATTAGATTATAAGATCTGTACGAATAGGTACAAATAAATCACATATTCTAGAGTTCCGATCCAAGACCGTTAATTGCGAGGGTGGAATATGGAACAAAAAAAAAACGTGCTACTATTCTTACCATGCCGATATCACGACTGAAAATGTAGTGGAATCGATAATGAACTCACCAAACATGCCGGTCGGAGAAACTTCTGCGAAGCCGTGGAATTGCAAATAGGGATTTTTTTTCCACAGATCCGAAGCCCGCCAATCCGGATGACATCCGACAGGTGAAGTATGTGATGAAGGAAAGGAAAATTGTCGTGTCTCTTCGTCGACGTCCTCGCGAAGAAGAGGCTCTTGTTCGTGGTGGAGGAGAAGGAGACCAGGGAGGAGCGGCGCCACAACAAGATCGATGCCATTTTCGATATCCTCCTCGAATGCCCGTGAAAACCAAATGAGCCAAGTCTTCGCAATTGATTTAAAGAAATATGCATAATTCGTTCAATAGAATTTGGGCGAAGTAAAGCTGATGTCTCTCGTGAACATGGACTCCATGGTTCATCTCCTTCCACAATTTTGAAAAGACGTGGCGGTTTCATCAGTACTTAGGAGAAAATGCCACAAAACAAGAAACTTCGTAGATTTGCTCGAGATAGCGTCAACAAATCCTTACTAAAGAGGTTCCAGGTCAAAAAAGTGCGAACTTCACGATTAGAGGGCCAATGCTTATAGTGAAGCCAGTGCAGGACGACCGATATGCATCAGAGTTGTATGTAACATCAATTTTAAAAACAAAGAAACAGGAATGTCAATAAAGGCAACCTCGGTTATGACATACCTTAATTATAACGGCGATTTTTCCCTTGTCCCTACCCTAGTAGCACATAACATGGAAACAACATGTATTCAATGTTATGTGCTACTAGGGTTCAATGACGTCATAACCAAGTTCGACTATACTCTTTAAAGCACTTTTAAATTCATTATCTATATTATCGCATTTTCAATCGCCGGAATAGGAAGGGGTAATGCCCAAACGCTGACAATTCAACACTGGCACGACGTGACACGTGAGCGTGTTTTCAATGTTCAACTGGTTTCATTTCAACATCGCGACAACAATGATTCCACCTTTTTTCCGCGACTTGTCCGCCCATCTGATATATCAGTGCAGCATCCACTGGGGATGCAATGAGCGGGGCTGATGCACTGGATCATTAATAAGAATTTTGAGATTCGAACCAGCCGTAATTTAAAAAAAAATGAATTGTGATGGAATCGTGAAAGCAACCATTCTTGCAGATGTTTTAACACAAGCGGCCCCATCCTGCCTCAGCAGGCTTTTCCCAGCTCTGGCTCGCGGAAGAGCTTCCAATGTGTTCACCGTCCACCTGAGACATGCACGCAGACCGTCAAGAGAAAACCGGATCACGATTTGGATCATCCCTCTCAATCGGGACTGTGCTCGAACGAAGCAGTCGTCGGACCCTCGTTCTTCATCCGCCTCATACCGCGCATCTTGCAATACGATCTGGAAAGTGTTCTTCTGTTCACGATCGGACTCTTACGTCTTA
>CAJPEV010002465.1:17557-44273 GCA_905338385.1 Darwinula stevensoni | reverse complement strand
GGGGGGTGGGGGGGGGGGGGGGGGGGGGGTGGGGACGGACGGACACGCACGCCTCTACTGCGTGACTTCGGCCCGGATCGGGGAGTCCACTCGGCGGGACTCACCTCGGATCGCCCTTTCGGCCTCGGGCGAGGCGAGTCCGTCGGATGGCGCCCGTTCCGTCCGTCGGAACGGGCGAGTGCGCCGTTTCGCGGAGCTCCTTCGTCCGCGGCCGATCCGCGAGGGAACGACGGACTCGAGCGGGAACTCGCTCGTCGCCGAGAAGCTCTCGTCTCCTCGCCTCGACGGCGTTCGTTCCTCTCCGTCGGACTTCCGTTCTCCCGCACGTCTTCCGTGCATCCTTTCGGATCCGAATTTTAACGTACGAACGACGTAAAAAAAGATCTTCCTCGTCCGACCGTCCTCGACGAGACGTCACCGACCGCGAGAGTACGAATCGGAAAAAAACGGGACGGGGACTCTTCGATCCTGCCTCGGCCTCGAGGTCGTGCGTTCCCGCGTGGCCCCACGAAACGTGCGAAACGATCGCGAGACTTCCGTCACGCCGGGCCCGAAAGGGTTCGAATGCCTCTCCGAACGGAGACGGGATCTCGCAGGGGGTTCGACTCCGCGATCGGGTGCGTGGGGACGTCGAGAGGCCGCTCGTCCGGGATCGGCCGTCCGTCGGCCGAGAGGAAGTCGCCGGATGCGAGAACCTTCGAGCTCGGCATCGCTCTCCTTCGGACGACCGACCCGCGACGCGGGTCTCGGCCCCGTCGCGGCCCCGTCTCGGCCCCGTCTCGACGTCTTGCCGTCGAGAGCCGATTCCGCTCGGCGACCGAGAACGGACGCGAACGGTGCGCGTCGACTCCGCGAGGAGATCCGACGAGAATCGGGAAAAGCGAACTCGCGTTCCGGGGAAAAGAGGAGAGGAAGGAGGCCTCCGGGAAGGAGGCCTCTGCTAAGGATTTGCAGGCTTTCGTCCTCTCGTCCGCATCGGATCCATCTCTCTCACGAGGCTTCGCGAGGCGATCGTCCGCCGACGGCCGATCCCGACGTCGCGTCGATGCCGAATTTCGTCTCTCTCCGGGCCGGGAGCGATCTCGGGGCACCGGAGAGACCGACTCCGTCCCCGGTTTCGGCTCGACCGATCGACGCCTCGCGACGAAACGGCCGTCCGGCGAGACTCGATTCGCGATCGGTCTCCCGGAACGTCCGTCCGCGCGATCGCGATCGGTACGAAAAGACGGTCGCGGATCTTCCCCCCTTTCGCTCCCGAGAGGATCGCGGTCGCGCGTCTCACCCGGTCGAAGAGCGAAGAGAAAGCAGGAAACACCGACACGAACTGCGTAGACGCGGTCGTCTCTCGGGCGTTAAGACGTCCGTGGGTGCGACGTGACATTGAAGGGAAACCCGTTCCCCCGTCTTATCCGCGATCGGGATCGGTCGATGCGTATCTCGGGTGCCAAAACGACCCCAAACAAAAGGGCCTCATCAATCACGTCCGCATTAATTGACGGGGACGAGGGATCTCCCGAAATCCGAACGTTTCTCGATTCCGGATCGAAAGATCGGCTTTCAGCGAGTCCTCGTATTCCTCTCTCTCTCTCTCTCTCTCTCTCTTTCTCTCGCCTCTGGATTTAATTAGGAGACGGACGGACGTTCGAGACTCGGAAGACGACGATCGTCGCGACCACGGGTCCTCGAGTTTTAATCGCTTCGATCGTCTCCTCGGAAGGGATCCACTCGACCCGCCGTCCGTCGTCGCGAATTCGAGATGCGATCTCGAGCCGTCGGACGGATCGACGGTCGATCCGAGACGAGTCGTTCCGTCGCGACGCGTGCAGACGCGGAACTTCTCGTCGGGGATCGAGAGAGGAATCTCTTCCGGGTCGTCTCGAGAAACGACGAACGTTTTTCTTGCACGGATGGGGAGGGATAAATCCACTCGCGGTCGCGAGTCGAGTGGCATCGATTCCCCGTGACACGAGAGAGGAGAGAGAAAGAGAGAGAGAGTTCGGTCGCGGAAGAGTGTGGCGAATCGGGTTTTCGCGATGACGATCCGCGTGTTTAGCGCAGTGGACCCCGGGTGGACCCCGAGTGGACCCGTGACCAGGCGAGAACCTCTTCCTCGCTCTTCCCTCTTCGATCCGGAACCACCTGGATCTGGATTTCGACGAGGAAATCCAGAACCGCTCCGGCGCATTCCGAACCGAAACGACGAGAGATACCGGATGCGGTCGGGAGTCCCAACCGTACGAGAAGAGCGATTTTTGCCGACTCGGCCCATCCCGTCGAGGATCTCGGTCGATGCGTTAAGCGTGCGGCGAGTCGGATCTTCACGCGACGAGGGAAGAGACTCGAGATCGAGGAACGCGGCGCGGCACGATCCGAGATCGAGACGAGGTGCTCCGCTTTCGACCCTCCCGGATCCCACCTTCGCCGGCGGAAAGACGAAAAACTCGGGTCCTTCGGGCGGAAGAGCCTCCTCCGAAGCCTCCTGCTGCCGTCGCTCTCGTTCCGGCGACTTCGTTCTCGACGCTCTCGCGACGGTGCCCGAAAACGTCCCGGTCGGCGTGCGTTCCTCGCGACGGGAGGCATCCGGGAATTCCGTTTCTTTCTCGCCCCGAAGACGGCGGTTCGAGGAACGAGCCCGAGAGGGGGACCGCAGCGACGTGGCGCATCGCTCCTTCGCGCGCGCCTCTTTCCTCCGACGAGCAGGCTACGATCGCGGACGATTCGCAAGTGCACGAACGCCGCCGCTTCCCGTTCCGAAAGTAACGGCGCGACTCCTCGGTCTCTCGGACGCGAGCGGGAGGATCGGGGGGAATCCGAGAGGATCGGGGGGAATCCGAGAGGATCGGGGGGAATCCGAGAGAATCGGAGGGAATCCCACGAGTCTCTTCCGTCCGGTCCTCGGAGTCGACACTGCGTTTCCTGCTCGTTTACCGGCGTTCCATCGACCGAACGCTTCCCACCGGGGGGATTTCCTCCTCGCCCCCCTCCGTCGGACGATGAACACCCGGCGATCGAGACGAATTCGGTCCAGGAAAGCGGTCGACCTCGAGACCAGGATCCGCATCGCTGGAAGTCGCGATGGGATCGTCCTCGCGAGAGCCGAGCTTCTCTGAGCTTCTCTCTTTCCTCCCGACCGGTCGATCCGGAGGAGGAGAGGAAGCTCGGGGGGCGATCGGGCTCCGGAGAGACGAATCGAAGAGATCGGTTCGGGGAAGAAAAGGATCATCGCTCCGTAAACGGTCGAAAAGAGAAAGGAAAACGTGGACGCGAAGGACGGTGCGCACGCGACGAGAAATCGCGTCGAAACGGAAAACGACGGTAGAGCGTGACGCGAATCGAAAGAACGACAGAAGAGGGGAAGGTGGGAAGGAGGGAGAAGAGGAAGTGGGTCCGTTGCTCGCTTTTCTCCTTTTCGTGAGAGTCGGGTCATCCTACGGCCGACTCGACGCACCGGAACCGACGGGTCGGTACGCGGTGGACGTCGGCGCCCTCGATCGCAACGCGGCACCGACTTGCGGTACGAAAAATGGCCTCTTCGACTCGCGAACCTCTCGATCGAACGCGAGCGGCATCCGACCGTCTCTCGAAAAACGACGACCGTTCGAAACGGAGCGGCGACGTGCCGACGACTCCGCACGTTGCCCGATTTTTTTCGCCCTCTTGCGGATCGGGGCGCGACCGTTCGCGCTTACGCACCGTTCGAGGTGCTCCATCGGTCGGCACCGGTTTCGTCGCGGGACGCGATCGGGCAAGATCCCCTCGGATCCGGCCGTCCTCCTTCGAAAAGATTGCCCCCTAAATACCGGAGGCGTTTCGAAACGCCGAATGCGATCCGTCGTCGGCGACGACGAAGCGTTCTCGCAATCGTTTGGCGACTCGATGGCGACGTCGAAGAAACCTCTTCCCCGAAACGCGACGAAAACTCCTCTCGTTCCTCTCCGATACCGACACCCCCTCGAGTCGCACCTTCGTCCCCGAACTCCCTCTGCGGGCGTCGGAAGATCGCCTCTCGAACGGGCGCGATCCGTCTCGNTCTCACTCTCCTTCTCCACCAATAGCATCGATCATTACTCTCCCTCTCCCCCCACCCTTCCTTTCTTTCTCCCCTCGCTCGGAGGAGCGGAGAAGGGCAGACATATTAATATTTCTAGATGGGGGGGCACGGGGTGCAGGAAGAAAAATAACGAGCCAGGTCCCCTTCCAGGCAACCAATCAGGAGGCCGATGGAAGAAAACGAGCGCCGACGCATCCTCATCATCATCACCACCGACATCCTCATCATCTTCCTCATCACCATGCCACTCGATTGGTTGGAACTTCCTTCCAATGTCACTTGGAGCTATGTTGCGTGGGCTGAGAATGACGATGACATTCCTGAAAGGTGCCAGAGCCAGACATCACTCTACACTTCCCGGCATTCCTTACATCATCCCACTCGGCAGGGGGAGAAACGAAAAAGGCAGAATCCATTCATCCATCTCTCCTCCACATCCACGATATCGATCTATTTAATGCTATCGTCTTCTCTAATCCGCTTATTATATTTGCAGTGGAAAAATGCTCTATCACCCCTGGGATCCGATGATTTTCCAGGACGCTGGTGATAAAATCATAACCGTGTCCGATCGATGGCTCGGCAAACAATCCTATCTCCTCCTTTCGGTGATGAATTCCATGTACGAGGCGAAGTGGGTCGCAACGTTCTAGACATTATTTGCGAGTAACAAGGCGGGAGAAGGGGGAGAGACAAACAAGGGACGTGGCATATTAGAATGAGCGAGACGAGCCGTGTTATTCAGCCGCGCCGCAAAGGAGAGAAAGGACACCCAAAAAAAGGTCGTTCTGTTTTCGGCCGTCTTCTCGGCTTCCATGTGAAGAGAGAGGATAATCTGCAACGCTATGGGGTAACCGGAGTTGAGAAATGTTACGCATAACTTGTTATGAGAGGTGCGGCCCTTTCATCGAGTCAATATTCGGCTTATCGGGGCACAATGGGCGGCTTACTTAGATATGATCGGACGGAAAATGGGTGTGAAATCATGCGCCATGGAGCATGCATCCCCGGATTTATAATCCCGTCTCAATGCCATGGAACCCTAAGTGTCGGAGAATGAACTCTCTGGAGCGGGTTCCCCCTCACTTGTTATGGATAAAATATCGGCGATGAAATACAGAGGAGGGATGAGGAGAGGGACAGATGGAAAAGAAAGAAAAAAAATGAAAAAAAGAAAAGGAAAAAAAAGGAAGGTGACGGCGAAGGGAAAAGGATTTTCCCACGTTCTCTCTCGAGAGAAAAGGTTCGTACTTAAAACTTAATCTCTGGGATTCCATGGCCGTCTCGGCCCAGGGAAATCTTATCTGGACTCAATTCATCATTTTAAATTCGTAATTCGATGAGAATTTCTACGGCCACCCTCCCCGATGCGTCCTCATGGAAAGCAATCCAGAATCGATGGACGTGACTTGTCTGCCCCCTCTCCCCCCCTCCTCCCCCCCCACCTCCCCCCTTCCCTTGCCCCCTCCTTCCCCCCTCTGGATCGTGGCCAAATGAGTATCTTGCAGCCTCTTGCCGAACGAGTATCGATACTAGACGGGAGAAAGACATGGATTGCATGCTGTATCCTGTATTTATGTATCCACGATACATCGGAATCGAGGACAGATGAGACAGGAGTTATTAATAATGGAAGCACGAGATCTCATCATGCATCAATGAAAGCGGATGAGCAAGGGGATGAGACCGGTTTTGAATTTTTCAATAAACAGGGCGGCTGGGGAAGGGGGAGGGGGGGGGGGGGGGGGGGGGGGGGGGCTCGGCCTCACCGGTCGCATCCCGACTGCTAGCACGTGCAGGCATGTTTTCGGGTTCCGAACGAGAAAACCGTTCGGTCGTCCCGATCCGCATTCCCGATTTCTACCCCGTGCAGTTTCTACGGAAAAAAAGGACAGAAGATGGCTTCGCGATCGTCGTAACTGCTCGGCGAACTCGATGCGGTTTCGTTCGCGATCTAAAATCGGACTGCACGAATTTAAGCAAAAAATGAAGACGCACGAACGCGTTCGTTCGATCGACAAAGGTGAGAGCAAAACGTAGGATGTCGCAGACGATTGCCGCACGCGTCACGGACCGATTCGAGGAACTCGATACGAACCGTCACGCATCGAAGTGCAAGCGATGCGAATTTTTCTCCGGTCGTTTCGGTTAAAATGGCCGATTCGATCGGTGACGGTGAAACTTTACGGTCGGCGTACGGCTTTCCACACGGCAAGAGACGCAGACGAAACGTTCATCACACGCACCGGGATCTCTCGACGAGTACATTCGAAACCGGAACTGGAATCCAGAGGAACTCACGCGTGGCCAAAAACTCATTGCGCCGAACTCGGCCTTCGTTCGTCTCGAATGCATTTTCGGTTCCACGCGGTCGTTCGAGGACGAGCGAGAGATCTCGGAAGCGCGTTCGAGGAGACTCTGCACGAACGTTCCACGTCGTCACCGAGCGGATCGAGAAACACGGGATACCGCGATCGCGTATCGCGCGTTCGAACTCGGTGGAAGTCACCGGCGATCGGTCGTCGAGATCTCGACGGCTGGATTTCCTTCTCTCGATGATGCTTTCCGTCCTCGGCCGCGTCGGCGGAACGGTAGGCGTCGACCGGAAACGGGATCGTCTCCGACTTTCGTTACACCCCGTATTCCCGACCGTCTTCTCGCACCCGGTGAATTCGGGCTCTCGACGGAGAGACCGCGTCCCCGAAACGGCGATTCGCCTCTCGAAAGAGTCCTCGGAGCGGTCGGGTGTCGTTCTCCCTCGAGATACCTGTTCTCCCTCGCGGTGCGGATGCCTCCCTTCCCCCTTCCTCACGCACCTTTTCCTTCTTTCTCTTCCCCGAGGTCCGGATGGATGCTGCGATTCCGCGAGGCACGAGAGAGGAGTGGAAGGCACCGGCGTCCTCCTACCCTGTCGTCTCGCCCTCCCCGCCCTCCCCGCCCTCCCCCTCCGAGAGCGACCCGTCCCGTTCATCGTGAAGTGGCTCAAAAAGGTCCGTGGATCCTCCGTCTCCGTCCCGAGGTCCCCCGAGGCGTTTCCGCGTCCGAAACGGTTCGATCTAGGACGGATCGTCGGGGGAGAACCGACCGGTCTTCATCCACTACGAGAAGTACCCTCCGCACGTGGACGAGGGATACCGAGGGAGGATGGGGCTCGCCCAGACGGAAACGGCTGCCGATCTCAACGTCTCCTCGTTGAAGCCCTCCGATGCCGGCTGGTACGGATGCCAGGTGATCCTCCTCGATCGATCCCCCAACGGACACCATCCCATCCGCTGGATCCACCTCGACGTCCTCCGTATCCGTCGATTTTCTCTCCTCGGTTCTCTCTCGCTACCGACCGTACGGTCGACGTAGACCCGAGAGAGCCATCTCCTTTCGTGTCCGGTGTAGCCCTGCCGGAGACGCTGCGGTTCGCCGTCCGGCCTCCGGAGGAAGTCCTGGTCCACGAGGGGGAGAACCTCGTCCTGAACTGCGAGGCCGTGGGGGATCCGGAACCCTCCGTCGCCTGGTCGAAGGGAGCCGAACCCGTCCCGTCCGTGACCGTCCGTCTCCCGTCCGACGCGTCCGTCGCCGACGACAAGCGATTCACGGAATCCGTCGTGCCCTCGACAGGGTCGAGGGGAGGTACGCGCTGGGCCGGGACGGAAAGGAGTTGGTCGTCACCGGCGTGGAGGAAGGAGATCTGGGCGAGTTCGTGTGCCGGGCCGAGAATTCCAGAGCCACCATCCAGACTCGCGTCACCGTCTCGACCTTCCGTGCGTCCGTCTTCTCTCTTCTTCGACGTCGCGCAGGGACCGCGATCGGTCGAGTCGAGACCAAACCAAACCGGCGGATTCCCGGAAAAATCCCGTATTCTCTCCCTCCTCCCCGTCGCACGGTGGGACGAAGTCGCATTTTACCGGCGAAAACGTTAAAAATTGCGAAATCTTTCGCGAATCGCATACGCGACCCACTGGTCACCTGATAATTAGGCTTAGGAAAACTGCCATTACTTTTTTATTATTTAAATAGCGCCATTTTTGGAATGGAGCCGTGAACGGGAGGAAACGCTGAATTTTCATGCCTCGGTTCGTTTAGGTTAAAATGAAACCACCCGTGTCACATCGATACGAACTCGATGGAGCCTCCTACGAGTGATTACTTTCGCGTCGGATGGCATCTTATTATGATTTAAATTAATATCGGCTCGGTAACTGTATATTTTAAGCTCCATTCTTCGATTACCGGTATGCCGTATTCTCTGCGTGCGACAAAAAAAAGATGGAGTGCGACGTCGGTATGGGCATTTCCGGAATCGAACGTTTGCATCTCGTCGGCCGCACGAAAACCGGCTGCCACTCCGACGATGGGAGCGAGACGTCGCGGCGAGTCGCTCGAGTTCGACCGTCGCATCGTCGGGACGCACGAATGCACGTCCGAACGTCGAACTCGCGTGGACGAACCGTTCGTCCACACCGGTTTCACCGGAGCACCGGTTTCTCGCCGACAAACGTGGAGCACGGGAACGCACTTCCCTCGATATCGTTCGTCGCTCGCACGAATCGTCTCTCGGATCCACGCGTGCAAAGAAATCCTCTCGAAAGGAGCCTGCATCGCTCCCGATCGCACTTCCCTCGTCGAATCCGTGATGCGAGGACCGAACGAAGAGGAAGCCGAGAACGTTCCGAGAGATCCCGTCGCGATCGACGAGAAAGATCGTGCGTTTCTCCCCGTGATCGACGATCGGCATCGACATGGAGGAGATCGGCCCGAGTGCGAATATTTTCTGGAGGCAAAAATCTAAAAAATATATATATTTGGAAAGACGAATCGACGAAAGGGACCGTGCAGAAATCCGCTCTGCATTCTGGCTTTTCGATCTTGCACGCACGGTCCAGAATCGGTGCTTCGGCGGGTGTCACCGTCTCGAGGTCGAAACGGGTGAGCCGAGAGTCCGAATGTTCCTTCGGAAACCGATCGTACGTCGTGGAATCACCCCGTTTGGGACGAAGAACCTTCACTCTGACCGAGTGTAAGACATCGATGGAGCTTCGGAGCGATCGAGCTGGAGTTCCCACGCCATTCAAAATGTTCCATTTTGGTGAAGAGAGTGCGGCTATCGTCCCACTGTGCATCGAGAAATTCACTAGGCCTCTCAGTATGATCTGACGGAATCACCTCTTTCCCCCCCCCCCCTCCCTGCGTACGATTCGTACGATTCCATTCGCTGGAACGTTGCGAGGCAAACTCGTCTCGCAAGGACGTGTGGATTCCGTGCCTCGTCGCGTCCTTACGAGACACTCACTCCTCGAAATGCAGCGAACGTCATCGAAGGGCAAAAAAAAAAAAAGAATCGCGAACCGCACTCCGCTACTCGATCGGCATCGTCTCGTCGAGGTGGTTTCTTCTCGTTCTTCGATGCCCCGGAGGAATCGCAAAGACCACGCGTGCGATCGTCGCTTCCAAACCTTCGTATTCGAACGCCGAGGGCGAGGAAACGGACCCGGAGGATCCCGGATCGGCATCCGGGATCGCATCCGTGATCCTCTTCTCGTGCACGTCGAAGCGCCGACCGGACTCGCCGCGCGAGATCCGGTCGAAGCCGATCGACGACGATCCGGCGCTCGACGTTCGAGTTCGAGGCGAAACGGGTGGACGGTCGAGAAACGGCGAAGGACCATCGGATATCGGATTTCGACGGTCCGAGAGGATTCGTTTTCGGGCCTGGATCCCGAGTCGACACCGACGAGGAGCACCGAGCCGAGGAGACGACACACTCGTTTGAGGTCTTTTCGAGGGCGGAGGTTCCATTCGCATCCACGAAAAGCGAACGAGAACGGAACGTCGGTCGGTCTGATTCGCCCCGACCGAAATGGATCACGCGAAGGCTTTTTTTTTTCGAGATTCGAAAACGAATGCTCGGGCTCGAACGAGCCCATCGACGATGCAGATTTTGGCAAGAGGATCGCGAATCGGGGACCCCCCGACCCCTCGGCCCCCGACCGTCGCCGCGCTTCCGACCGAAAAGCCGAAAAGCCGAGCGAACGGAGTCGATCCGTCGGCCTCTCGCCCGGATCGGTTCTGCGGTTCGCGTCGCGTGCGACGAAGTCGGCGCAGGTCCTTCGTCGAGATCCGCTCCTCCGTGGAACCGGAAACTCGGAACTCCTTCGGTCGCGGGTGCCATCCGCGGGTACATCCGCGAGCCGTATCGATGACGCGTGACTCCCTCGGCTCGATCTCTTTCGATTCGGCTCTCGCGACCCCCAGTCGAGAAAAGCACTCTTCGCACGGACTCGCTCCGTGCGACCCGTCACGGAAACACGACGAAAACGGGAGGAATCCGTCTGCGGTGGTTTCCACGCGAAACGGTCGCTCGGGACCGGGACGATCGTCCCTTAGTTTTCCCGTACGACTTTTCGTCGAAGGTGCTTTTAGTGTCACCGTCGAAGAGCACACCTTTGCGATGAGAGGGGTAAGACGTGCCATTTTCCGCACGGGTGTCGTATTTCCACGAAAGTACTCGATGTTCTCGATACCGAGGAAGTAATAACGTGTCGGAGACCACCGAAAGAACCACCCCAAAGCGAGAGAAGTCGACGGCCGATGAATTTGTCTCCAAAGTGAGCATCTACCCGTCCGAGTCGTTATTTTTTGCCGTCATCCCTATACACCCTCGAAGCATGCACCTACGAGCGGAGACGAGTCCACGCGTGAGTGCTTTCTTCAGATCTCATCGCTGCTGCAAGTCGCAGCACCGACTTCTCCCGGGAGAGTGCTCGGAACCCCTCGGATACGCCTCGTCGAGGCGAGAGAGATCGGTGCGTCGAGTTTTAGTCTCGTTCGCGTCTCGCGAAGATCGGCATCGACGACGTCGTCGCCGAACTCGGTCGCGGATGGGAGCGGTCGTCCGAGATCTCGGTGGTTCGCACTCGTCGGCTCGAGCGACGGCCGAGCCCACGGAACGCGGTGAAGATTCTTCTGGCACCCGTAAACCGGAGAAGTCGAGAATCGCCGCTCCGAGCCCGACGGATCCTCGGAACGTGACGGAACCGTCCGGTGCAGACGATTCCGTCGAACGGGTAGGAATCGGCCGGGTCGTTTTCGCTCGTGACTCGCGTGAGATTACTCTCCGTGCGAGAGTTTGCGACTCTTTCGGAAAGTCACAAGATCCTGCTCTGCGATCTCGTCGGTATCGCCGAGCGGCATTCGGCCTGCTCCCCGAGGATTTCTCCTCGGGAGAGCGGAAAAGAAAGTCGGCCCGCTCGAACGAAACGTTGCCGAATGCGCATCGAGGATCCGTCGGGGGAAGATGAGAGGAAGGGAGAGGAAGGGAGAGGAAGGACGAGCGTCGAGAGTCGGAGACGTGACGCCAGATGCCTCTCTCTTTCCCTCTGCATCCACGGATCCACATGGGAACGACAGTCGGGACGAGCCACCCGGCCACCCGGCCACCCGTCCCCTGCGTCATCGAGTCCGTTCGCGGTCGCATTTCGATAAACATCCGGTGCAAATCTCGGCCGGGATCTCCTCCGCGACCGTCGAGCGTCGGGAATTTCGAACGGACGTTCCGACGTCTCGTCGCGAGTTTCGCGATTCGCGGAGACCGCGCGATATTCGTTATTCTTTATTCTTATTTGTTTATCGGTTTATTCTTTTTTCGTCTTTCGAGCTTCGAAAGCCGTCTGCCTCGTAGGGCTTCCTTCGATCACGGATCCACTCGTCGTGGAACGTTCGCTCGCCGAGCGTGTTCGCATCCGTGCAGATCGATTCCACTCGTTCGTTCGTCGTCGCGTCTTTCGAAGCCGATGCCGAAACTACGATACCGAACGCCGAAATGCTCATCCGCGTCGCGAAAAGTTGGAAACGCAATTCGCTCGGAGAAAAGCCGTTAACGATCGGCTTAGCCTCGGAGCAGATCCGCTTCGGGACTTCAATTTTCGAGAAATCCATACGAGCTGCCGTCGGTCGGTTCCTCTTCCGTTCGTCCGGTCCTGCGTAGTCGGTCCGAGGAACTCGGTGCACTTAGCGATCGTTGGGAATTTTTTTCCATTCGAATCGTTAGCACCGTCTCGGCGATCGGTCGACGTGGTGTCGATGCGTTTAGCGTCGACGTCTATCTTCTGCCGCATCACCGGGAAATTTTTCATAAAATGGCACTCGGCCGAATCGCTGGAAAGAACGATACGATCTCGAACTGGACGATTTGAAAGCCACTTACAAGATTCTCGCACGCTCTTGGCTTTCCTGGAACCCTCGTTGTACTCTCAAGTGCATTCCCTAACATCCCCAGGCCTTGCCCTTTTTTCCTTTTTTTTTACTATCGCTCGAAATCTCGTCCTGCATTTACTTCATTCTTCGCAGTACGAGCTGAGCATGCCCAGTCTAATTGTAGGACTTCCTTCAGCGACGGGTAGAGTTGCCTTTCCATCTGTCAGATTCCAATCGAGTCAAAATTAGTCAAAAAGTAAAGATCATCTTGCCACAAAGTCGGCTTATATCTTCCCCCCTATCTGTCTGCATGCTAATTGAAAAATCTAACAAGTCGATATTATTTTGGTTTTTCGTCGAACGAATGTGGAACGGTAAAGGAAAGCCCAAAGATACGTGTTGCGTGGGCCTTTATTACCATGGACTGGCACTTTAGCCGACTGCTGCTTGGGAGAAAACTGGGAAGCATTCTTCCTTGCAAAGCTGGATCAAATCACGTCTCACAGATTAATTTCAGCAGGTGGTGCGGGTAAGGTTTTGCATGTTGTCATTTCGTATTTTGTGGTTTCGAAATATTTGACAAGCAACAGGTGGTGGTTACGATGCCCCAAAAATCGAAGTCGTAGTCAAATTTTGCGCTGAAAAATGATTCCAAGGGGCTTATTCCTCGCTTCCCGATCGACGTGCGATACGCAGTGAGTTCCGGTGCTTCATTTTCCTATAAATTAGGCGACAGACGACAGACGGTAATCGAATCGGTCGACATTTTATGTAGGTACTGGGTTTCCTCGTTTCCATTACCGAAGGGTAAACCGATGATTGCGGGAACTGTACGATTTACCAGTGGCGGCGGAGATCGAGGATCCGCCAAGGAACGCGGTCGTTTCGGAATTGGAGTCCCTGAGATGGGGGTGCGGGGCGGTAGGGAGGCCCCGAAACATCACTTGGACCTGGTACAAGGACGGAGCGAACCTTCGAACCCTGGAGGGGATGATCGGGGGAAGGTTCCGCGTGGATCCCCAAGGGAGTCTCCTCGTGGATCCCGTCTACGCCAAGGACTCCGGCAACTACACCTGCCGAGTCTTCAACGGGATCGGAGCTCCGCACCAGGCTTCCGCCACTCTCACCGTAGAATGTAAGGCTTCTGCCCCTCCGATGCGTGCCGACGACGACGTCACACCCGTGATCGAACCCCCGCGTTGCAGTCCCGGCCAGGGTGAAGGAGATGCCGACTCGGCAGTATCTCGGTCGAGAGATGCGCGGAATCCTGGAATGCCCCGTCGAAGGGAATCCTCCTCCTCATCGGATCAGGTGGACGAAAAACGGACATCGCTTCGACCCCAATCTCTTCCACTCCAAATACTCGCAACTCCAAAACGGCTCCCTCCTCATCCTTCAGGTCCTGGTTCGCCTCTC
Organism: Darwinula stevensoni; assembly: GCA_905338385.1. Taxonomy (NCBI): domain Eukaryota; kingdom Metazoa; phylum Arthropoda; class Ostracoda; order Podocopida; family Darwinulidae; genus Darwinula; species Darwinula stevensoni. Next base: position 30,619 of record CAJPEV010002465.1, on the reverse strand, counting down.
GATCTCTTTCCGTCGAGCATTTCTAGGCTCTACGATGGATCGTGCGAACAGGTATCGGAGGAAGACGCAGGATTCTACACGTGCGAGGGAGAGAACGCCTTGGGGTCCGCCGGGGTGTCCAGGCTCATCGAGGTCGAGGTGGAAGAGACCCAGGACTTCCTCACTTCCCCCAGTAAGGTGTATCGGGTGATGGAAGGAGATTCTTTCCTCGTCCCCTGCTCCCCACCGCGGGGGTCGGGGACGTCGGTGCAGTGGAACAAGGTGGGTCGAGGAGCGGGGGACGTGGAGCTGAAGGACCGAGTCACCGACTTGGGTCTTCGATTCGAAGACGTCCGGAGTAGCGATGCGGGGGAATACGAATGCATCCTGCTGAGCCATTTCCAACCCAAGGTGGCCCGGACGCTGGTCCTGGTCGTCTCGTCCTCCGACGCCTCCCCCTTCCTCACACTCTCGCACATCCATACCTTTTCTCACCACGCCATCCTCGTCTTCTGTTCTACTTTGCGAGAGGACCACCAATACATCACGTGGTGAGTCGGACGGGCCGAGTCCTGCCCCGCTCCATCGTATCACCCGATGCTGACTCGCGTGAGGATCAGGTACAAGGAGGAGAAGGAAGAAGAGTGGTACCCGGGGCCGGGGCTGCGTCCGGGGATCAAGGAGTCCAACGTCACCCTAACGGATCTGTCGCCGGGGACGACTTATCAAGTGCTCATCGATGCCCTGAGACCGGAATCCACCCACGTCTCCTCTCGACTCTACAATTTCACGACCTCTGCATCCAGTGAGTCGTGCACACGACACAGGTTCATCCATAGCTTCGTTTCTGCATAAAATGTGACGTTGCATCAGGTACAGGTGAGTTGGAAGCAGGAGCCCTCGTTAAAGACCAGGAGGTCCTCAAACTCCAGGAGCAGAACCTCACAGAAACAACACTCAGAGGTGAGAAAGAATACTCCTACTTCAGAGTCCTAAACGATGAGATGGTCTACTTCTCTGTCTGGCCTGCAGGTATCCTCAGGAGAATGGAAGACATCATAGAAGACCTGCAAGAGATTTTGTCCCTACCTCAGGTCGCCTGAGCCATAATTCTCTCATTCCAATTGGTTTATCCACATGTGGCTTTCTTTGGGATGTTGGAAAGAGCAGTTACTTACATAGAAACCATTGTTATAGTTCCAGTTCTTTTTGCAAGGACTGATCGAGTTGTGACTCTAGAAGACAATGGAATAGGATTCCCCACGAATAAAACGCTCGTGAAAATTCAAGAAATGCGAGTCATGTTGGGAAGAAGACTTGGTTTGAAATTCAAAAGCTTGGAATATGACCGAAGGAGCTCCTCCCAATAAGTTGTGATGTCCTTCGGCCGCAAATGCTCCCAGATCACCTCACGTCCCCGATTTGCGATCTCTTCTACTTCCTTGTCGAATTCTTTCGCAAACTCCAAGATGTCTCTAAAAAAAAAAAACATTAAACAATGAAAAGTTGACACAACAGGGAGAAAGAGAGAAGAAGAAAAAATACATACATGATCTGTTCCTGGGTCGGATAAGATGGGAGAGGAAGATAATGGACCCACGGCCTGAGAAGAGGGTAGAAGAATTCAGTCCATTCGTTGCCCACGTGGATCACGAGACTCTTGCAGAGGAAGAGATGACGGAAACGAAAGCTCGCCGCCACTCCGCGAAAGTTGAACAGGTACTTGTACTCACAGTGATCCTCTAGCGAGATCTCTGGGGCTGGGTCTGCGCCCAGTGTGTCCTGCACGATCACACCACATCAACAACCGTATATATATATATATATATATATATATATAACTCCATTTAATGGAGTTATATATTAACTCCATGCATTAGAATCCTTTCAAAGGCCAATTCAACAAGGTCAACAAAATCCTCATGAAGGATTCTAGGCGTAGGCGACTTCTCCCTTTCCAGCTCTTAATGTTTATTTTCCTCGCCAGACAAGGTCGCTCATTCCCTTCTCTCCCCCCCCCCCCCCCCCCCCCCCCCCCCCCCCCCNGTTTCTCAGTAGGGTTTCGATGGTAGTTAGGTATTCCGTAGAACAGAATACGAGCAAGTAAGACTTTTCTTCGAAACGTATTCGGTGGTAAAGCGACAGAAAATATTAAGATCCTCGAGCGTCTGGATGATGCTCGCCTGCTTCGCGAGTGGCTCCCTGCCTCCTTTCGTCTCCAACGGGATTGAAGTCCTCCTCCTGGAAGACGGAGAGCGGGAAGATCTCGCTTGATCTTTCGTGTTCTCGTGCGGCGCGGACGTCGGGGATCCACGACGGGCCGGATCACGGTCTTCGCTGATTACAGCCGGGATGAAAGATGCCGGCTGCCGTCATTTCTGTGACTTCCGGACCGGCCGGAGGACCATGCATCCAACTCACGTGCGAGAGGGACAATGAAACAGACAGTGCCAAGACAGGAATCTATTCCCGCATCTAACTAGCGATAGACACCTCCATAGATCACTTTCCATCCGGGATGACAGGCAGAAGACGGGAGAATAAAATGCGAGTCACTCTCATCTAAAGTAGAGTTCATAAAGCCGCGTCGTCCGATCGCTTTCATTCCAAATTACATCATTCACAAGCCACACAACTGAATACAATTCCTCGCTCGCATCATCTCTCACTTGCTTCATGCCAAATTACAAGGTTACAAACAGGCAGCATTTACATCTGAGACTCCGACCATGACACACTCGAAAGAGAAAAGCAGTTGAAAGAACGCCACTTCAACACACGGAACGGAACTGCAATAGGAAAAGCAAGCTCACCTTTAAAGGGAAGTCATCTTTTTTAGCAGTTTTCAGTTTTTGTCGTAAATAATTTAGAAACGAAATCCATCCTCAAAAAAAAAGAGTGGTTGAGTTCTCGAGATTGTAAATACCTCTGAAAAGACCTCACTGGAAAGGACGAGGTAAGGAAGGGAGAAACGGCGAGATCCCTGTACAAATAGCCTAGGTGGGTGGATTATATATATACAGGATACACTGTCGATAAATGGGAATCATGCGAGAGGGACGTGGCTGAGACAATAGCGTAGCGAAGATTAATCTTCAAAGGGGTATGAGGGCTAGAAAATCTTCTCGAGGCACTTAGACGGAAGTCGAAGGAGCGAGAACCGAGCCTCGCTATGCCACAGGGCCTGGTGGCAGTGATTCTGGAAGTGAATTCGGTGGCAGAAAGGAAGACGACTCACGGCTTCGGATTTCCACGCCTGATTCTTGGTATAAGCAGCGGCTACCAGTTCGGGCTCGGTCCTCGACAAGAGGACGAGCGGGTCCCGCTCCGAACTCGTCCGTGAGCCGCGAAAAAAACCCTGCGACTTCTTCTTCCTCCAAGGCCATTTCTCCGCCGCTGCCGACAAGGATGCCCGATGCTCGTCCCACCTATCGACGATGACCGCCTAAAGTTAACACTGAAGTCCCGAACGAGGAAGCGCGAATGGACGCATCGACTGGCCTTCCGAGTCCCGTCGGGTAGAGGGAAATGGCCGGGCCTCCTGCCCAGAACGACCACGCCGGATATAGGATGTCCAAGTATTCCCCCGTCTAGAAATCGAAAGAGGGTCGGTCGTAAAAAAAAAAATGGTTTCTTGCCGTCCGGTCGAGGATCGAGAGATCAGAGATCACCTTGCTGAAGGAAAACACCGGAACGGGGGTGTGATGTAATGGGACTTTCGGCCAGTCGTAGTCGTTGACGACGAATTCCGAGTCGGGTAATCTATCCACGACTTGGAGGATGAAATGCTCGATCCCCTGGCATCTCGCTGGGAACACGCATCGTCCTTGTCGGTATAACTTCCCGCCGACGATCTGATAACGTGTGCCTCTGAATAAACATTAAACATATCGTAGAAAATGCATTCAAACGTCACGTGCCATCGCCGTACGACAAGAACAGGTGAAAGGTTTCGTCTCACAGGACTTTGGCCGAATTCAACATGTCCCGAGTGATTCCTTCTTGGAAGATGGAGAGATCGGCATCGATGAGTTCCTTGTAGCAAGACGTGAAGTCGTCTTTTGGGCAGGGCAAATACTCCTTCAGGCCTTCTTCTATGTTGTTTAGGTAGCGCTGCCACAGCGTATTGGGGGCTACAGATACGACAAAGGTGGCACGAGAAACTCGAGACGAGAAGACGGAAAGAGACGGAGGGAGGGGGGTACCTTTTTTGTACTTGTGCGCAGGACTGGGCAGTGACTGAGAAGGGGAGCAAGAATCGGGGTCATCAAGGTGTCCCAGGCAACACTGGAGCCCCATCGCGAAAGCGACCATCAGCAAGGAAACAACTGCATCCTCCATGTCCGACCCCCCCTCTCATTCATCACAACATCACACAACCACTTATAGGAAACCGGAAATACAAAGCCGTATGAGCCCTTCTTCGGGTCCTACCGTACAACGGACTGTTACACTTGAAAATTTTCGTGCAAGATCGGATCAGTAAGGCACAGATGAGTTTTCCCTCGAGCCCAACAAGGCAGGAAGGCCAGAAGGTCCTCCTGGGAATTCGTAGCATTTCACAAATTCTTGGTTGCTTTCAGGAGATAATCTCGAAAGTTTGCTGCATATCTCTTTGTTCGTGCCAGAAGAATTGTCTATTCAGGATATTTGATACTGTTTCAGACCACGAAAGGAAAGGAAAGGAGGAAAGCAAAGGACCAGGAAAGGAGCCTCTTTTTTGGGGAAAGAATAACTGAATAACTCGAGAATGGGCTTTCACATCGCAATGCTGGCCGAGACGATTTCACTTATTTCTCCATCAGGGCTGGAGATAAAATTTTCAAGATGCAATCAGACATGGCACTACAAGCATTTGAGAACGACATGTAGAATGCTGATGCACGAGGACGAAGTTGTTCTTTACGATGGAGCACATCCAACATCTGGCAGATGACACGGACAGCTGCACTTGAAATAAAAGGTACATCATACAAGTTTTTCACACCGGTACAGGTACAGGTACTCGTACCGGTCCGTCATGGCTTCCATGCACGTACGAGAAAATATCACACATTTCAGCGATCATAAGTCTATCTCAAGACACTAGACAATAAGTTATCGAGTGGATGGGACCGAGAGATACACAAGACAGATTGAAAAAAAAATCAAGAGGAGCTAAAAATGGTCTTGAAGACAATGGATGTGGGACTCGTGACATCTGTGATGATGAGTTCACTCCCGTGCTTCACACCCAACTCTAGATAAGAAAAATATGAGAGAAAAGAGTGAGCCCAGAACGATCGGTAGAGGGAGAGGAACTCACCACTGAGGGTCTTCTTCAGATTAGGCCTCGTCTTCTCCTCCATGGAAGCGATGCTAGACATGTAAAGAGTTCGCGTTTTCCCATCGGGAAGGTTCAGAAGAACACCGGGATTCTGCATCTGGTACGAAGCACTTTTAAAAAGTTCAAGCAATCCCATCAGGGTCTCGTCGGGTTTAGTCTTCAATTCCTTCCCTCCTTGACTGCATACCACACAATCATCCTGATATGGAGAACAAAAACGATAAAGCGGGATGCTCGACGACCGAAGACGAGGAGATCCTTATACTCGACGGGAATGTGCAATACACAAACTGACCTTTTTTTCGGCTTCAAACGTATACGTGTAGATGCCTTCCGAGTCGTTAAATACCATGTAGTTATTGAGAGTTGAGCAGCAGGATGTGGCGACTTTGAAGACTTCCGTTGCCATGGCGGCAGCAATGACAGCATTCGTGGATGCAACAGCTGGAATGATGTGTTTCACCACACCCTGTGTCAGACGATACGTCACTCCCTGGATTCCTAAACGAGAACCCATCGACATCACATACTGCGCTCCCGAGAATTCCCAGGGCAGATTTCGAGCAACAACCTCCTTAACGTTTTCCATATTACATATACCTTTACATATAATATCCAACCCGATCATCCCTCTTTTTATGCGCTCATGTTGTCCTACAATCGATCCCTTTCACTTATTGCAAAAATAGGAGTCCCCCCAGATAGGAAAGGTAGGAACGAAGGAGGCTCAAGAGACACCCACGAGCAGGAGCTATTCAGATTCTACAAGGAGATGTCAGTTACCATCTTGTGCCGCTTTTCATCAAGCACATTTCCCCACAAGTAACTGAACGCATTTTTTGGCTTGTTCTATTCTTTAACAGTTCATTCCTCCTTGAGACTTGCGAATACCGTACTTGGCATCCTTTCTAAATAAATAAAAATGCTGCCTACCTGGTGTAAGCCAGGAAAGATTTTTAAGGGTTGTTACAATGCTTATGCTAATTATGTTATTAATGCTTAATAAAATGCAAGGAATCCTTCCCAAGTAAAGAACATATACATATTTCTGCATTGCTTCACATATATGCACATGGCAACACAGGCCAAGTTGCTTGTCTAGAAATGTGGCATTGATTCTTTGCAAAGCAAAAGAAATAAAAATATGAAACTTAACATGCTTTTTCAAGTAGAATGCTAATAATAATAATAATAAATAATAATAATACACATAAAGGATCATCTGCCCATCATTCCGGGTAACTCCTCCTAGACGGATGGTCGGATTTTCATGATTTGAGGTGTCAATCGAAAGCTGATGACCTGAAGGCAATACTTATTAGGTCGAAAGTCCATAAAGTCATACCATTTTGACGTCCCGCACTCGCCACGAAACTCGATTGCCGACCGAGTTTTGCGGGCCCGACCCACGGAACGTGTCGGGTCGGTCCGCAACCCGCTTAGATCTCTAAGCTTCAGAACTCGAGGCCTCGAAGTATTCTTTCACATCCGACCGGAAACTTGATAGCCAACCGCCCGACACGCCCGATGCGTGGCTCATATCGGCCTAACGAGTCTATCCGCATCCCGGCAAAGCTAAAAATAATCCCCTAATCTTCATCCAATACCTAGGCGTTCCAAATTAGGACGAGTCTCACTCGAAGGCTACAGAGCTGAACTCGTTGAAAATTTGCATACAGGTGATCGGGGCTTCCCTGATGACAGAACGCATCCACTACTATTTATCAAAAGCGTCTCCGCTTGAAATTCGAAGTTGCGTCTCTTTTGTATGCTATGATACGGAACTCAGGAAATTTTTACTCAAGTCTTTTGAGGAAAATTGGGAGTCTCCGCTAACCGGAGCCACCCCTCCTTCTCCACTCGATTCCAGGCAGTTCCAAACGTTCCGTGTGTCCCGTTTCAACACAATGGGTGTCGATCGAAAGCTTTTAACCTGGAGGCGATACCCTCTGAGTCAAAAGTCCAAAAAGTCTTACAATTTTGACGTAATTGGGTCGAATTTCAGCGATAAGAATAGCATTGCATAATTATTAATTATATACATTAAACTGAATACCTTCCCGGGAGAAATGCTCACAACCAACACTGAAGGTACGAGGCATTGTTGGCTAAGGTCATTGTTGCTATGGCAACTGCTGGCAATGACCTTTTGAGTTTTGTCGTGTCACCAGTCTTGTCGCCGGTTTACCACAGTGCTTTTCACGTAAGTCTGCCGCAATCAGTTAGCGCTCTATATTTCTATTTTGAATGAAGGTGTGGCTCCCAAAATGCCACGAAAAGGTGGGGAAGTTTCAGCCATTCCGAGGCGTGATCCTCTGTGGAGTAAGCAGATGAAAGAGCAGAACAACGGGCACGAAATCCTGCTTCACGGGCCAATGAAATCGATGACGAGAGCTAAGAAAGGCGTGCATAAAATGCTTTCATTCCACTTATTTTACTCCAGTAAGAGGAAAATCTTAGCTCTCATGGGAAAGCTAAGATATCCCTCTTATGAAATGACATTTGACACGTCAAATACTGTATGTCACTTCATAGCAGGAAATATAGTGACATAGACATAAATATCACATTTGTCAAAATCAAATGAAAAATAATTTTTTTTCATCCTCATGTCCACATTTAGCAGGAATGATACAGATGATTAAAACTAGCTGGGTATATATCCTGTCTCTCTCTCAAGGTCTCATCTGGACTCCCAATGACACATCTGGAAGGAGATCCTTCCATTAAAATTTAATGCCAGTCATTTGTCATGGGAAATGCATGACTGAGGCATGAGGATAGGACAACTTCAATCCTTTTCCAGAAGTCTCCTCTCCTCCAGACAAGAATTTTCCATCGCATTAGGAATTTTCCAGCATGTTAACATTTGCTTAACAGAGAAGTTTCAATTGATTACTAGATAATAAATTAGCTGGATCGGGACTCATAGTTCTACATTATAATTCTATAATTCCTGATTTCTGTTACATAATATAATATTAGATCATGATTATCAATACCAGAAAGCCCACCAACCATGTCCTCGTATCATACAAAAATAGGTCATTTTTCATGTGAGACAACATAGCATATTTTAATCAGCTCTTACCATACTGAGATGCTCTTTCTTGAGCCTTTTCAAAGATCCAAGCTAAATGTTGAGGGTCATCCCCATCAATAAGTGTTTCTTCTCCCCATGGATTCTCTTTTTTCCACAAAAGGATCCTCACATATTCAATACAATGCTCCGGTAGTCTTGGAGTGTGTGCTATCGTGCATAATGGGTAGTTCACCTGCAAAACAATAACAGAAATTGGTCATTTAATATTTTAAATCAAACCATTTTGCATAATCTGTTACCATAAGCACAGATTTTAAGGCTACCATACAGTATGCTCTGAAATCTATTTACTATAAATATGTATTTATTGAATGCTCATCAATGGCAATGTACTTTTAGCCAAAGGAGCTGATTGAACTGGCTAATCATCAGGTTTATTAAAAGTACTTCATTACAAAAGCATAACTAGGAGGTGTGTCTGTTTTAGCATTAATAACTAGGTTAAGGTCCATGCTCCCAATACTGTCACTACCAATACTGACAATATAGTCAAGATAAGAAGAACTTGCCTGTGGAGGAAAGAGATCAAGCGTGCACTCGATGCAAGCCGTGAGGCCAGGGATAATGATACGAACATGACCTTTGAAAGCTTCAGTACCTCCATCAATCATGGGAATGACAGTACTCTGATCAAGTGTCCCATCTTCATAGCGAAGGAGTGAAACAAGCATGCCGTTTATCCATCTTCGGGCTACTATCGAGTCCAGTCCACACACAACTATGTGAAATTGACTGTAGAAATCTGCATCATAATCTTGTATTGGTTGGAAGTGACTAAATTACTCAGTCAAGGAATAGATAATATCAGGATGAGATAAAAAATATAATACCCATAACTCAACAATTTTTGAATTTATAGACTTAATTCAGAAGAGAAAGAGCATAACCATTCCAGACTGATCATAATGATCATCAATCCAGCATTGTTATGGAAAAGAATGTCAACCATGAGTTTTTATCCATAGTCCACATCATCCACAGGGGATTTTATCTCAATTTCATAATTTCTATATTGTTCAGGGAGAAAGGTGAGTTTTCTAAAAAAAAAGCAACATATTTGCATTTTATAAAACCCTTCCTTATTTCAAAAAACCATCATTTAACCCTAAAACACTAATGTGAGGTCCAACAGATCCCAAGCACCATAAAGTTTGATAATGATGGTGCTACACGTTAGTGTTAAATATAGTTGTATTCCTTGTATGCTGGTGGATTAGAATACCAAGACCTGTGTGGTAAGACTATCAACACATTAAAGTGGCACAATCATCAATACTAACCTACTAGCAGCCTGCTGGCCATCCTCACAGGAACACTGACCAAGAAAGGTCAGTGGACTATAAAATATTCATTTTCATGAGAGAACAAAGATGTATTCATGAGTAAAATTAATGGAAAAGTGACACCAGGTACTCACAAACTCTGGAGATACAATGTACAGGGTGTCCCAAAAGTCCCTGTACAACTTTGAAATTAAATTTAAAATTAACAGTAAGAGTTAGAACTAATCTGTTTATTGCATCATAAAATGCATCTAAAAAAGTTTTTTTCTTACAATATTAGAATACAGAAATGTGCTCTGCATGTGTTGCATGGAGAACATCAAGGCGATAATCAATTTCTTGCCATGTTTGCTGTAACATGTCCATATCAACATCCCTTATGGCATTGTGAATTCTGTACAACTCCTCAATGTTGCTCACATTTGTGCGGTATTGATCTTTCACATAACCCCTCAGGAAGAAATCCAATGGGAAAATGTCTGGTGAATGTGGAGGCCATGGAACTGGACCACCTCGTCCGATCCACCTCTACAGGAAATTTCTGTTGAGACATTCATGCACTGCCAAACTCCAGTGTTGCGACACTGGAGTTTGTCCATGGCCTCCAAGTTCACCAGACATTACCCCTTCCTGTGGGGTTATATGAAGGACCAAGTACACTGTGCAAAAGTGAACAACATTGAGGAGTTGAAGGACAGATTTCGCAATGGTATAAGGAATGTTGATATGGACTTGTTACAGCAAACATGGCAAGAAATTGGTTATCACCATGACATTCTCCATGCAACACATGGAGAGCACATTTCTGTATTCTAATATATATATTTATTTTAAAACTTTTTGAGATGCATTTTATGATGCAATAAACAGATTAGTTCTAACTCTTATGGTTAATTTAAAATTTAATTTCAAAGTTTTACAGGGACTTTTGGGACACCCTGTATATTGCAAAAGGCATGACTTGCAATGCAATGCACATTTCTTCCAGCACATTTTGAAACAGATGTAAATATTGCTAGGCCTGGACACAAATTGTGATTGGCTTATGGAACAATTGCCCTTCTACTATAAGGCTTCCTTTGGTGAGAATTGAAAGTTCCATGAAATTCATAGTGCATGAAAACTGTCTTCTACCAAAATGTGCTTATGAGGAAGTTTCTGCAAATGACAAAAAACCATAAGTAAAGGATACGGTGTGACAGTGCAATATGGAATTCGTTTGTTGATGAATTCAGCAGCAACATTTGCTTTGGACTTGCCAATATCACATTGACGAAAGAGAAACTGTCGGTTAAGATTTGATATATCAACTGTGTCCATATCAATCACATGAATATTAGAAAAGCCCATCAGTGCCAAGTTTTTCAAAAGTTCACAGCCCAGTCCTCCTGCTCCAATCACTAGAACTTTGCAGGTTTCACGAAGAAAATCAAGGATTCCAGTATTTGGCTCAAAGTCTGGATGTGCCAAAGGGCTTGGCCTTTCAAGCACTTTCCTCACATGGTCCCATTGTCCTGATAATTCACGGCTGGTAGTGGCCATACTTCAAGCTGTTGAAGAATTCCTATGGGATGTGATCCTATGATGAAGAAAACAAAGAAAATTATCAGGGTCAAAGGCTCAAAGTTAGATTACTGGAACAGTTTTGGACTTGCAAATTAATGGTATTGGACATCACTCCATGAAACAGCTTGTCTAATGCAATAATTAAAAAACAGAATATACCTTCATATTTGACTACCATGACCTAGAAGTAAGGTATAAACAAGCACTGGCTAGCATGGATATGTCTATGTTCAGGTTCAACAGTAAGCTTGACTCATTGAGTAATTGTAATGGCAGCATGAGCACCAGGTAATTCTATGTAGAAAATCCTTTTCTGAATACCACTAGTCATGCATGCAAGATTGGACCGAATGGATAAGGTGACCAGATTTTTGAGTCATGAAAGTGGGATGCTCAATAGATACTCCCCTTGTCTCCTATAAAATAATTTGAATGCATTTTTTGCACTGACAATTTTTATTATTATTGTATGAAACATGAATTAGAACTGGTATTTGAACTCATTCTCATCGCTCATCTGGGAACACAGGGACAAGTGGTCCGAAAGTGGGGTGTTCCACCTAAATCGGGATGTTTGGTCACCATACAAATGGACGAGTGAATGCAATATCCTACCACTCCTTCTTCGCTACAACCTATGGAAGCTTGTTACTGACCAGACCAACTCAATATTGGCATCCTGGCTAACAGCTGGTAGGCCTACCCAATCCATTTATTCCAATTTCCTAATGCAGTCTCTTCGGGGCCTGTGAGTCCCTAATTAAAAAGCTCTGGGCGAGGCTAACATTTGGCAAACTTGAAAGAAGTGTTATCTCGAGACACGCAGGGCAGAAACGAATACACTGTTTCCGAATTAAATACGTACCACCCCTCCTTTAGTGGAGAACGGAGAAAACACAAATATCCAAAGGTTCCGCTCTATCAGGTGGGTGGTAGGCGTAAGCACCCCCGTGTATGATGTCACGACCCGAAGTCGATCGAAGCGCTCCTGTAGGGGGATACGAATTCAATCCGGAAACAATGTACGTTATCCGCGAACATGCCGACAGTAGGCCGCCATGACGATTGGAAATGGGAGGGAATTTGACTTCGTCTGCTACGGTGTTTTTCATTTTAAGTCTAGCAATTTTTCGCTTGACTTGGACACTGGTGCGTGGGAAGTTCTTCATGCATGAGAGTCGAAGTCTGATGAAAAAACATCTGACTCGAGTGAAAAGACTGTAATAGCGTGTAGAGGAGAGGGACAATTTTCTCATAATGTGGGGATCTCGCATCCCCTTCCTTTCACTGCACTGGATAGAATTTGAATCTTTGGTCGGCCAAAGCAGGGAACATGTATTTGGGACATTGGTTCCCCGAATCTGGTGAATTTTTCAAATACTAGCTCTCCTAGTCGTCTCAAGTCGACTGCAGGTCATGGATCTAATTCCACTTCTCAGAATCATCTCTCAGAAAATGATATACGAGGTGTGGCTATTAAGTTTCCAGACTTTATTTTTGTATTTTTTACTTTTAAACTTACAAATTAATCACATTCATCGCCTTCAAAGTACTCCCCTCCAGAACGTATACACTTATCCCAACGATGCTGCAATTGCTGGAAACAGCGGTGGAATGCTTCTTTCGGGATGTCTTTCAGAGCCTGCATCACATTTGTTTGAATGTCTTCAATGCTTTGAAATCGATGGCCTTTCAAAAAATTTTTGAGTTTGGGAAACAGCCAAAAGTCACTGGGGGCTAAATCGGGCGAATACGGCGGGTGATCCATTTCAGTGATCCGTTTGGCGGCCAAAAACTCTCGGACA
>CAJPEV010002465.1:5087-16818 GCA_905338385.1 Darwinula stevensoni | reverse complement strand
GTTGGGCCAGAAACTTTTAGACCCCCCCCCCCCCCCCTCGTATGAGATCATCGCATGCCCCTTTTCATCGCAAGCAGATCGATAGGAGCGTGAAATTTCCCGATTGCATTCACTTGTTTCATGAAGTGTGAATATTATGCTATACGAGTTATACTAGTACACAATACCGAAGGTGGTCGTCAGATGCGACGGAGTTCGCGAGGTTACTAAGGTTTCTCGAGGTTTCTCGACCATTCATAGAGAGAATAAGGAAGCCGGAAGGGAGCACGATACGAGCGAAAGGAAAGGATCTCAGTCTGCACAACAATATTGCGGCAACGTTGCGAAAGTGTTCACGGTTCGAGGGTGAGCCTACACCAGCTCCATGTCGAATCGAGAATGGTCTCGAAGTCGTCAATTCATGCTATATTCCAGTCGAGTGCTCGATACCGTGTGAATGTTGCGTCGGCGTGATCCCGGCACATCGTTATCGTGCTAGGGTCATCGAATCGAAGTCGTCAAGGGTGAGGGGTCATCGACATCGATGGGTGAGGGGTCCCACTCGAGTCGCATCGCAGGCGGACATCCATTCACCCTGGGCCTCGTCGGGTTTGCTCGTCTTTCGTCGAACGCGTCCAGGAATTCCTATCCTTCCCCCGGTGTCATCCGTGGAGTAAAGACGGAGTACCGTTCGGAAAGTTCCAGGGACTCGTGCCAGTCGCATAGGTGAGGTGACAGCGGGTCACTCGCTGCATCGGCGGGGAAGTCGCCATCTCGCTTCAGGGTCTGGTAATCTCGCTTCTTCGAACGACTGCCAGATGGTTCGCTCGATGTCATCTTCGTGCAACATCGAGTGCTCGACCGAATTGCAAAGCGAATTCCTCATCTTCGCAATATTCATCATTGTCTCATTTTTCAACTTAAGAGTTGATGTTGACGACGCATTGCATAATCGGCCTCACCATCGCCAACATCGAGTCGATATTGGGCGCATTCAGTGGTGACCCGAGTCACGACTCGAGGGTCTCAGTTCAACGCTTGCATTGAGGCTTCAAAAGAAATTTTACTCCATGGTGACACCTCTTGTCAATGCCATCAATCCTGGGCAATAATAGTTTTTGAAAAGCACTGCACCTGCCGAGAATCATGAACCTCGAGTCGTGACCCGGTTCACAACTGAATGCCCCCATTGTTGTGCAGACAGCGATGGTACGCCCGTAATTCATCGCATGGAAGTAACGTTTTAAAAACGAGACGAAAGAGATCCACCGAACGAAATAGGATTGTAAAACTGCCACGCCTTCACGGAAGCCTTTTTCCCCTTGGACCGTCAGGACGGGGCCAAACGGAATGAAAAGAAAATCGCTTCCGAGATCACGAGTACCTCGCACGTATTTTTATTCATAACGATTCATCCCGAGTTCTCTCTGATGCATTTAATTCGTTTAAGAGTTCGTTCCGTTTATCGATTGGCGCTTTTATCATAAAAGTGTCACATTTTCCTCATGAAGAAAATGTGGGATTTTCAGGAAAGTCGGAAAAAATCCTCAATAATAGACGAGAGCACTTTAAGCTCTACTACTCCACGTTCAACAACGTTTTACTTTAAAAAAAAATCTACGATTTAACAAGCACCTGTCGACATTTAATTTTAAAATTTTACTAATATATATTTTATAAATCATAGTTCCTTCCTAATGTATCTCTAATACTTTCAAAGGGGGCACAGGATATTCTTTGATCTGACCTTAGTAGCTGGGGAAGGGGGGGGAAGGCGATGAGTGAAAAATCTCCAGACACCAATAGCAGTGAGGGGGGAAATCCAGGTTGCCCCCGCTGAGATGTCGAAATCCAATTTTCTCTCATTTTCAGAGAGACGTTCAAATTTCGTCATCCTCACTAAAAAAAAAGTAGAAGTGAAAACCGCATAAAATGAGCTCTATGGTCAACGGCCGACTTCGTCAAAGTTATTGCTCTTTTCACCACGGAACAGAAGGATTCCAAGACGGTTTGGGTGCGGACGAGTGGAGCACCCACGAGCGAGTCTCCGTTAGCTTTGCCAGCTATCGGTCACGATCGTTGTTTCGAGTTCGATAAAACGCTGCAACTCTGCAGCGTCCCTCTTCGAAATTCGCACGAGAATCGTGAATCAGAAAGAAACGTTTTCTGTGTTCCCCGATTCCACAAAAAAACCCATCGAGTGGGACTAATTCGGTCTCTGTTACATTTACGACGACCGAAGCAGGACTTCATCCACTCGTATAAAGATGCCAATGGCGTCAAGTGGACGGCAGTTTCCTTCAACCACGCCAGGTCATCTACGATACCAAAGGCTGTCTTTTGACATGCCGAGGATTTCTTGAATTCTTACTTCCGCTGGTACAAAGAATTTGCCTCTCCTCGACCTTTTCTCCCCGGATAAGGCCGATGCACACTGACTGCGACCGTCGCAGAGCTCCCAAGCCAAATCAAATACGGCAGTGTACAATTTGAGAGCTCGTGCTGCAACACTTTTGCTTTTTTGTCGGTATGGTAGGTAGGTACGTCCTGTACACAGATCCCGTCATCAGATGGGAGAATTCGAGACCCTACCCTCTTAGAAAAGAGTAAGCGATTTCCGAGAAAGGAAGTAAAACAGTTAACTTCAGCTCCACTCCCTTTCTCCAAGGTCGCTCACTTTTTTCTAAGAGTGTAGTAGAAAATATTATCACCAAAGACATAGAGTGTTTTTCTCCTATGTCCGTGAGAATGTCTCTTGAGCTGTTCAAGACGCTTCTTGATCTGCTGGAAGAGAGGGCAGGACACTAACTTCCGACCATGCATTTCCCCGCGCAAGTGGTGGCAGTGACAATGATTTTGGTAAATGCATACTCCATACAAATATTAGGTATATCTCAAATACGTACTAATCATACAGCACTCTCTTGAAGGAGGGGACGACTCAAGGTTTCGCACTCGAAGAACAAATACTTCTGAACTTAAAAAAAATTAAAATTAAAATTCATGAATTGAAAGAATGGAAAATAATCAGGAATATATTTGATATCGAGACCTTTCTTGGATATTTATCTACTATAGATACGTATCTCGCTCATGGAGAATCAATGGCGGTGCTTGGCATCATCTACCGTCAAAGTCATTCCACCAAAAGAGCCGCCAAACTATTCACAATATGTATTCAAGGATTTAATAACTTGCGGTCAATAGATACGCAGCACGAACCCTGCTTGGATGCGACAGGAATTGACTCGTCCGATTCCGTTGCGAAGCGCGCTGCGACCGTCTGCGAAGGTCCCACGCATCTCCAATGCGACCGATTGCAACGAACTACGACGGTCGCAGTGGTCGCAACGCAGCTCTTCGCAGTCAGTCAGTGTGCATGGCCTTTTAATCGGTATTCGCATCGGAACATAGGTTCCTCGTCCCCGCCATCCTTTCGGGCATTTACGGTATGCCACATGAGAAGCAATACTTAAACTCGTACTTACGGCAATCAGCCGATACTGTAGTAGAAATTTCACGGAACCCACAGCTGATAGATGTTGGCGGAAACCGGCGATGCATTCGTGGAATGGCCCAGTTATCACTCGAGCCATTTCCACTCGGCTTTCACTTCGGAAGTGCAGGACGTAATTCATTTCGTCGACGAAAGTGGAATCCGAACGGGGCAAACTGGATCGCCTGGGGTTAGGTTCGAATCCGTGGTGGGCCCTGATTCCCCCGTCCTCGACAGATTAGTCAGACTGATACGATTCCGTCTGCCCCTGGTGAAATTCCAAAGCATACTTGAAGGGGCTCTTGGCAAATACATTAGACTTCGAGTCATGAAACGGCCAAAAATGTTATGATATTCCATCTTCACATGCTTGAGGACGGAGACATGTCAACGATGGGGCCTTTCCTTTCCCTCTTCGCATCGCGAAGGCACCAGAGAAATCCCTAATGGCCTGTCCACTATAGTGGACAGGCCATTGGGGATTGGGGATTGGGGATTGGGGATACAAACTCTTCGAAAATAGGAAAGTATACTTTCCTATTTTCGAAGAGTTTGTATTCTTGTGCCTTATCTATGTTAGTGGAAATATTGCTTCCATCCGTTCCGGGTGTATAAATGGATGGAGTGTGCAGATGTGGACAGATGAATTTGCAAAAAAATCTTTAAAAAAAACTTTTAAAAGTTGAGTGATAAAATGTAGCCGGTCTAGTAGTTTCCTTCAAATGCTTTCTCTTTTACAATCCGAAACCACAGATAAGGTCTGTTTCTCAGTAGGGTTTCGATGGTAGTTAGGTATTCCGTAGAACAGAATACGAGCAAGTAAGACTTTTCTTCGAAACGTATTCGGTGGTAAAGCGACAGAAAATATTAAGATCCTCGAGCGTCTGGATGATGCTCGCCTGCTTCGCGAGTGGCTCCCTGCCTCCTTTCGTCTCCAACGGGATTGAAGTCCTCCTCCTGGAAGACGGAGAGCGGGAAGATCTCGCTTGATCTTTCGTGTTCTCGTGCGGCGCGGACGTCGGGGATCCACGACGGGCCGGATCACGGTCTTCGCTGATTACAGCCGGGATGAAAGATGCCGGCTGCCGTCATTTCTGTGACTTCCGGACCGGCCGGAGGACCATGCATCCAACTCACGTGCGAGAGGGACAATGAAACAGACAGTGCCAAGACAGGAATCTATTCCCGCATCTAACTAGCGATAGACACCTCCATAGATCACTTTCCATCCGGGATGACAGGCAGAAGACGGGAGAATAAAATGCGAGTCACTCTCATCTAAAGTAGAGTTCATAAAGCCGCGTCGTCCGATCGCTTTCATTCCAAATTACATCATTCACAAGCCACACAACTGAATACAATTCCTCGCTCGCATCATCTCTCACTTGCTTCATGCCAAATTACAAGGTTACAAACAGGCAGCATTTACATCTGAGACTCCGACCATGACACACTCGAAAGAGAAAAGCAGTTGAAAGAACGCCACTTCAACACACGGAACGGAACTGCAATAGGAAAAGCAAGCTCACCTTTAAAGGGAAGTCATCTTTTTTAGCAGTTTTCAGTTTTTGTCGTAAATAATTTAGAAACGAAATCCATCCTCAAAAAAAAAGAGTGGTTGAGTTCTCGAGATTGTAAATACCTCTGAAAAGACCTCACTGGAAAGGACGAGGTAAGGAAGGGAGAAACGGCGAGATCCCTGTACAAATAGCCTAGGTGGGTGGATTATATATATACAGGATACACTGTCGATAAATGGGAATCATGCGAGAGGGACGTGCAGAAGTGGGGCTATTCGAGATGAAGTGGGGGGGGCGGGCAGCGTTCATTCGTCCAGGCACGTGGTTCGGACGAGGACCTCCGTCACGGAATAGGGGTCGCAGTTGGAAGACGGGCGGCGATCCTCCAGGTATCCGCACTTCTCTGCTGCCACCGTCCGAGGGATTCGGATGCTCGTTCCTCGATTCGCCACCCCTGTCGATTCCGAGAACATCTCAATCTTCCTCTCTGGCCGTTCCCGTTATCGCGGACGGGGAAATAAAAGTTGTACGAGAGAACGACTTTTATTGAAGAGTAGGGAACTACCCTACACGCCGACACACCTCCGGTACCGACTACCCTTTTCACTCGATCGGTCGGTCCACGTACTCTATGGCTTCGCCTTCATCGTGTCTTCGTCATCGACGCGTGGTAAGGACCGGCTCGAGCGATTCTGGCCCCAATATGCAGACGAAGTCGCATGCCAAACGAGGCGAGATCGACTCTTCGAGAGTTAAAAGATGCTGCGGTGAACAAGCGGTTGAGTCGGATTGGATCCAGCGCCCTTCCCTGATCCTCTGAGACGCACTATTATCCCATTCCCCCTCGAGAAACCTCAGGTTCCGCTCTAAAGAACCTTGTGCAGTTGTGGAAACGGATTTTCGCGTTAAAAAAATTAACTCCTTAATGAACTAATTAACTGCGAAACACTCGAGGTGTGCAGACTCCCAAGCAGATTGCTGCAGTATTTCCATATTTTCCGTCTACCACTCGCCCGTTTTTCAGATGACATCGAGAAGTCTTCCAGTTTTGACACCAAGTATAGTTTTTCCAAGTCAAATGTGGAAGAAAAAAAACACGATGCGGCGTAGAAATTCGAATGAGACCGGCTACCCGTTACATGGCTGCTCGAAGAAACGAAACGCGCATCATCACCTGCAGGCAGGTTATGTGAATATTTTGAATCGGAAGAGGTGCCGAGCATCGAAGTCTTCCGGGGCAGGTTGTGACACCCCAGAGAAGCGATTCTCGTTCGGACCTCGATTTTTCTTCACGCACGAAAAGAAGACGATGGAGTCTCCGTGGCGTTTTGCATACGAACCCGACCCGGGCGGATGGTGCCGATTCGAGATCCCCGTGCCGTCTGCACGCATACGACGAATGGGATTCGCGAATCGGTGAAAACTCGCATACGAGTCGGGAGGAGAAAGCGAGTAAAATACGGTCGTCGGGTATGCCACCGCCTGCATTTCGATGTCTCCGCGATGCGACACCTTCAGGATCCAAATCCTCCCGGACGAGCGATGAGAGCGGAAGGGAGGGAATCGGAGGGAATGCGTGGCGATGGGACCCCCGAGGCCACGAAGGATCCAACATTTCTTCTTTCTCGTCGAAATCTAAGTTGGGATCTCGTCATGGAGACCGGGATGCGAATGGAATAAAGACGAAAATCCTCTTAAAGCTCGTGTGGAGGTTTTTTTTTCCTCGTATCTTCTGCTTCCTGCATTCGGCACGGTATCGCTTCTCTCGCGACGACGAGGGAAATCGAAACCCGAAAGAAAATCCCGAGGAACGAAAGAAAGTTTCGGTCGGACTTCGTCCGGATCCAACTTTCCACCGTCGGATCGCGGAGTCCGAAACTTCCGACTCTCGGTACGACGGCCTCGTTACCGCTAATAGGGCGAGAAGATACGATACCTGTTTCTCGATTGGCTTTTTTTTTCGCGAAAACTCGATCGCATTCGCATTCACACGACATACGAGGCGATGCGAAGAAAAAGGAGGGTAACGAGAAAAGAGCCACGTATTATCGTTCCTGCCACTGTTCCGGTTAAGGAATCCTTTCACCCTCGTGTCGAGGCGATAAGTTGAAACTCGGGACCGTATATCTCGTGGAGTACTCCACGTGGCACGACTGTCGGAATGGCCTCAAGACGTCTGTTTGCGTCCCACACGTACGTCGGATGCGAACAGACGATATCGCAGGCTGTTCAGAGTCCATGTCGTTCCGACGGGTGATGCCAAAACAGGAATTCCATTCCTATAAATAGCTTTCATCCCATCGTGGAAATCTTCACACCGGGTAGGCAGTCGAGGAATTCCTCTTCGAGTTTAATCGCTAGCCTCGTATACCTTAGCCGCGAGTATGTGTTACGGATGAAACGACCGAGATCGTCGGAACCGATACTCGGACGGTGCGACGGCGTCCACTCGGTCCTTCCGAGTCCCGGACGTCCCGGAAACTCGCGCGGACCCAGATGGATTTTAAGGAAAACGGGGTGGGGCGGAGAGGGAGGGAATTACCAGCTGAGAAGTCGTGGATGGAGGAAGTCTCGTGGAGTCCCGTGAGTCGCCGTTCGTTGTCCTTCCCTTCGTTCGGGTCGTATGCCTTGATGTGACGCACGTGATGACGAGACAGCTTGTCGATCGCCGCCTCGATCGCCCTGTGCGACGATCGACCGTTCATCCCACAACAAACGAGGACTCGAGGAGGGGATCGTAAATTCGGTTCCCTCGCGAACGGCGATGAGTCGAGCGGTTACCGTCGAGAGAGAAAAGCAACGAAAACTTGCCTTCCCCTCCACGTCTCAGGAAAGAGTTTAAAACGAAATTTTTTTAACGTAAGGTCATCGGGAACGCGTCTCAAATTTTTTTATTTCTCCTGTCGACTCATCGCCTTTTGCGAGAGGGAGTTCGAACTCACGTGATGCCGTTCTCGACGCGCATATCCTTGGTGGAGAAATTGCAGTGAGCGCCGGCCCCGTTCCAGTCGCCCTGAACCGGCTTCGGGTCGAAGGAGGCGACGATCCCGAAGTCCTCACCCACCCGATGGAGCAGGTATCTCGCCATCCACAGATCGTCTCCCATCGTGATCCCTTCGCACGGCCCCACTTGGAACTCCCACTGGGGACAGACTCGCCTTTTCAACCTCTAAGGCTTCGTCGGCGTCTCTCCGGGGATCGGAAGCCGACGCCATGCATCTCGGATCACTTAATTTATCACTTCTCAAAAATGTATATTTATTTACTGTTACATTCTCGCTATTTCTAACTGGAAAAAAGTAAATATCCACACTTATTGCAAAAGTGGTGGACCTCGATCGCGAGATCCTAAGAACGTGCCTAAGATCGTCTATCGATCTCGCGAACCGTCGGAACGTTCCGTGTATGTTCCGAACGAGGAAAAGATGAGAGCGGGGACCTGGGCGGGCATGACTTCGGCGTTGGAGCCGGCGATCTTCACGCCGGAATACATGCAAGCCCGATAGTGAGCCTCGACGACGTCTCTGCCGTGGACCTTGTTCGCTCCGACCCCGCAGTAGTAGGGACCCTGGGGTCCAGGGAAGCCGTTCTTGGGCCAACCGAACGGGTGACCGTCTTGATCCAGCAGCGTGTATTCCTGCTCGATCCCGAACCAGGGGACGTAGTCCTTTGCTCGATCCATCACCTCCTTGCACGACTTCCTCTTGTTCGTCTCTGTTCGGGGAGAATCCCAAAGTCGCCCGATCACGTTCCGCCCTCGACCTCCGTATCGACCGAGACGGGCTCGGAAAGCGAGAGGAGACGGACCCTCACCGCCAAATCCAAAATCAAATTCCATCGCAATTCGACGAAACGCCGAGCGACGCACTCCTCGCTCGGCGTTTCGTGGCGACGCGAAGACCCGAGAAAGCGAAAGGAGAACAGAAACAGAAGGGGAGTGGGATCACGGGATCGGTCGATGACGATCGTGACGTCGTGGAATTCCAACGATATCGTCGGTCGACGTCTTCGGTTCTCTCACGCACGGGCGCAGAAGGTAAAAAACAGGAGTAACCGTCGAAACGCAGTCGATTTTCAAGAAGCCAAACCGACCATACGGCGCAATTAACTTTTCCGTACCTCCACTGCTGTTTTTTTTTTTCAAGAACCGGCCGGCCCGACGTACCGCAATCGCCCGACTGCGTCGTCGAGACGTTCTCGGATGTGGAGTTTCCGCGCAGGAATCTGAACCCTCTTTCTCCACTCTTCTGCATTCGAGTCCACCATCGAATGGAACGAGGTCAGAGGGCGGATTCCATACCCCCCCCCCTCCCCCCCCCCCCCCCCCCCCCCCCCCCCTCTCCCCCTCCCCCCCCCTCCCCCTCTCCCTCCCCCCCCCCCCCCCTCTCCCTCTCCCTCACCCTCCTCTCCCTCTCCCTCCCCCCCATACATAAGAACTCGGACGAGCCCTTCAGCCGATCGTGTCATCATCAGATCATTCCGAGTTAACTTTCGACGAGTTTCTTGCATGCTACACGATCGTCGTTGCTCAGTCGTGCGAAGCACACGAGCATCTACGAGCGATTCCCCGAGAGATGCAAGTTGATGACACTGAGTGTAGCGAAACGAGGACGAGAAAGTCCCGGGTACACCTTCGCGATATTCCATCTTCTTTACCGTCATCTCTCGTGGCAGCGCTCGTTTTAAACTATCGCTCGGATCTTCGAGCGAGGCCTTCATGAATTCTCCTACGGCGTGCACCGAGCACGAGAAACGCATATAAGAGTTCCAAAGTGCTCGAATCGGAAACGAAAAGCTCATGAATGACGACGAGTCGCACGATCGTATCGAAGAAAAAAGACAGGCCGAATGCGATCCCTGTCAGAGATGAAAGACACAGACAGACGTCAACGAAGGAAAGGAATCGCCTCATCTCTTTTTTTTTTATCATTCCCAGCTGTTTCCATTCACGCGACCCGTGACCAGAGGAAGAAGTAGGGATTCAAGGCTGGGATTGACGTCAGAGGAGATCGCGATGCACGGCCCGATTGTGGCCAAGGCCTTCCACCCGGCCCGAGGCCTCCCTCGAGCTCTGCCGAGAAGGGACGGACTCACCTGTGCATTTCCCGTTGTACTTGTAGGTCTCGCAGAGGACGAGTTTATTGTTGCCGAGTCGGAACGGATCCCTGTAGATTGCACAGGGGTAGAGGTACACGTCGGAATTGCTTCCCTCCGCCTGATACGTGGAACTCCCGTCGTAATTCCACACCGGCAACTCTGCCAGAACAGAACAGAATAAAATCAGGGCAAGACGAACCAAATGAAATCGGATTCGTGTTTTCGCGTTTCTATGGGACTAACATCGACGTGTTGAATGCATTCAGTCCATTGAATTCCATGCATAAGACCCAGATCCTCGATCGAGAGAGGCGGGAGTGGGAAGGAGGAAGGAGGGGAGTGATGAGGAGAGTAAGGAAGAGAGAAGAGAAAATAGAGGTATTTCATCCCCTTCCCCTACAGAAAAAGAATATCAGGACTAATTTGAGGGAAGAATAAGGCAATGATGCAGATGAATTCAATCTTGGGCTGTCGATATCGGTCGGTCGATTCGGGAATAAAATCCGGTTTCCTTCTTCGAAGAAACCCGCAGAAAATACCTGCTTCGGATACGGGTTAGCTTTTGCGCGACGTTCATCGACCGGTCGAGCCAATACACCCGGATCGTAGTCCGGGATCGCCTCGGCACGGCACCGATCTCTTTGGAAGCCGGCCGATCGAGGGAACGGAACGAAAGAGATAGAAGTGGGAATTAGGAATAAATCTTCTCACGTGCGTCATTTTCGCCTTCGACTCGACGAGGCTAACAGGTTATTCGAAACTCTAGTCTTCCGGAATTTTCTGGCTTTCTCGTGTCGATCGTGATCGCGGACGAAATACCTCTTCCCTTTTCGAATTCAACGGGTGCACTTCGTGCTTTATTTTCTACGTAAGCTTTATCGAAGGAGACTCGAGGATAGACCGTCGGTTCACCCCGTCCTTGGGGACTCGAGGATGATTCCATGGGGAAACCGGACGTGCATTCGACCGAGATGATATCGCCGATGAACGGTCGAAGAAACACCTCGGATCCATGTCCATCGAGGAAGAGATTTCAATTTTAAACGACTGACGTCAAAGCGATACCTGGAACGCGGGATGAAAGAGAAACAAAAGAATCGCATTTCGTCCTCGAATAGATTTATTCCGGTATACGAAAGCGCATCCATTCTCGACGCAAGATCGGCTCCAGCACGTCGGAAGACTTCGCGAAGTGGCACGCGATCCCATCCCAACAGAAAAAATGGAAGAGGAAAGAGGACAAGAGGAGGAGAAAAAGAGGAGAGGCGATGGACGTTTCCGGTCCGTTTCCGTTTCCGCAACCGAATCGGGAAACATCGATCACGTAATCGTGCACGATCTTGGTCATTGCTCTATGAAGCAATCATTCGAAACTGTTCCTCGGGCCATCACCCGAGGAAATCGATGGACAAATTCGACTCAAGCATCGACTAATGGATATTTTACACACGATTGCGACGACTCGCTTTCTATAGGAGATATGAATGGTCTGAAAACTCTTGCAGGAAACTAACTTTGTGCGGATTCTTTCCAAGTTGCACAGAAGACCGCTCCTAGGCTTAAGGTATAGTACTTGAAATTCAGGAAAATGGGACGTGTATCTCCTAATGCGCACTTTTCCTCCCCCCCCCCCCCCCCC
>CAJPEV010002464.1:2354-38734 GCA_905338385.1 Darwinula stevensoni | reverse complement strand
CTGTGCTGTTTGTACTGATGGAGCCCCAGCCACGATGGGAAGTCGAGTGGGATTTTGCACGCGAGTGAAAGAGGTCACCCCTGAAGTCGTCGTCATTCATTGCTTCTTGCATCGAGAGAACTTGGCGACACAGGAAATGCAACCAGAGCTTTACTCGGTTCTGAAGGATGCTATCCAAATTGTGGACTTCATCAAGGCGAGGTCACTGGATTCTCGATTGTTCCGTGTTTTGTGCGAAGAAATGGGATCTGAGCACCAGCACTTGCTCTATCACACAGAAGTTCGCTGACTTTCTCGTGGGAGAATCCTTTCACGTGTCATGTCGCTCAGAACGAAAATGGAATTTTTTTTTAAAGGGAAAAATCACTCGTCGGCTAACCGTTTCAAGGATGAAACCTGGCTAGCAAAGCTGGCTTACTTGAGTGATATTTCCCAGCACGTGAACGAATTGAGCGCTGAAATGCAGGGGCGAAATCGGACCATGGTTAATATTGGCGAGAAGATCTCTTCATTCAAAAGGAAATTAGCCCTTTGGCGGGGAAAGATGTCAAAGGGAAAATAGGATGAAACCTGGCTAGCAAAGCTGGCTTACTTGAGTGATATTTTCCAGCACTTGAACGAATTGAGCGCTGAAATGCAGGGGCGAAATTGGACCATGGTTGATATTGGTGAGAAGATCTCTTCATTCAAAAGGAAATTAGCCCATTGGCGGGGAAAGATGTCAAAGGGAAAAATTGCAGCATTTCCTGGGCTGAATGAATTCCTTGAAGACGCAGCAGAAGTATCTGTCACAGACCTGGCTGCGATTTTTCAAGAACACTTGGCGAAACTTCAAACAGAGATGGATCGATACTTGCCCGAAAATGTCGATCTTCAGAAGCACAGCTGGGGAGAAATCCATTTGATTTGGACGTCCATGAAGTTGGAGATGATGTTGATGGATTCCAGGAAGAACTCCTTGACCTCCAGGAAAATCAAGTGCTGCGAGAGAAATTTGCTCAAGTTTCTTGGTCACAGTTATGGGCCCAGCTGCGGGGTAAACCTGTTCTGTCTCGTGAGACAGAAGAGGTACCCCTGTCGTCCTGTCTCTGTGCTTCCTTTTCCAACTACGTATCTTTGTGAGGCAGGATGTTCTAGTCTGGTTGTAATCAAGACAAGAGCAAGAAATCGTCTTGACCCGCAGCATGACCTTCGCTGTGCCCTCTCTATCAATATTCAGCCGAGGATAACTAAACTGACCGAGAAAATGCAGCATCAGGGTAGCCACTGAATTCCGAAGGATTTCTAATGTCTTCATAAGAAATCGTCTTGACCCGCAGCATGACCTTCGCTGTGCCCTCTCTATCAATATTCAGCCGAGGATAACTAAACTGACCGAGAAAATGCAGCATCAGGGTAGCCACTGAATTCCGAAGGATTTCTAACGTCTTCACATGAAGTGTCTCATTTTCATCAAAATTATTTGTTGATATGGGTGTCTGTGTTAAATGGGGATTTCTGAGAAATATTTAAAGCATTTTTTCGTTTCAATTAGCATTCTTGCCTGTTGTCAAATTAATTTTTGTATATGATTGAACTACTGATGATGTTTAATGTGCATTTGTATGCATCAAGACATTCAATACACTTGATTTGTACCTGAATTCTCAATAAATTTCTTTAGTTTTAAATAATTGATACATGAATATACTTGTAAATAAATAATAAAATCAATATAATTACATATACATGTATGTATTTCTATTCATATACATATTTGAATTTTGTCATAAGCCAGAGGGTCACGAGGTCCTGTCGATGCCCAATTTAGGGTCGCGGCAAGAAAAGGTTGGGAACCACTGCTCTAGACAGATGAGTGATTAATTGGTTTTGGCAACATTTTAATCAAGAAATGTTGGGGGGTGGAGACTTTCACCACATGGGCCATTGATCTTAGCCTGTCCACACCAAATTTTTTCTTGTTGAAATCATTCATATGGATTTATTCATGTCACCTTGATTCAGGTATCAGGACAAGTCTTTGTTGCGTGTGATCAGGGAGGTGCACACCCTGTCTTCCTTGAGTCATCTCAGCATAGTTAGCTACAAAAATGCTTGGATAGAGAGGCTTGGACCTTCTGAACTGTATCAGTACTTCTCAGCTCAACAAAGGAGGACTTGGTGAGTTTTAAGTGGTTTTGTCAAAACTTGTATAGGGTGGCTAAAAAGTCATGACCCATTTGTTTTGCTGAATAATCACATTTTGTGAAAAGTAAAAAATTTGAATTTCTTGCAGATTTTCTGGGACAGTTGGGAGATTAGTTTGAACCATTGATAATAAGTGTATGGCAGAACATCATGCAACAATAGAAGAACTGCATTTCTGTAATAGGGAATCAGTGGTTACCACTCTATGTGCCTTCAAAAAGCAGTCTGGTGTGCATGAGTGTCCTTCACAGAAATCTGTGTTACACAACCACTGATTTCCTGTTACTGAAATACATTTCTACAATTGCTGCATCATATTCTGTCTTCTATTTATCCACAGTTCAAACTAATCTCCTAACCTTCCAGGAACACCAGCAAAAAAATTCAAATGTTTAACTTTTCACAAAAATTGATTATTCAGCAAAACAAATGGGTCATGACTTTTTGGTCACCTTATATAATCAGGAATTCATTTTCCATGCAAACCATATCCAGTGCCTCTTCAACTTCTGTACAGGGATTGGCACAAGAAAAGACAGATGGGAGGAGGAACTACTGGGGGTGGTTTGTGAAAGTAGGCATGATGGTCAAGATTCCTCCTGAAGGTTGACATAAGTGCAAATTAAAAAGGGCAGCAACATTGTCAGCTCAGCCTTTTAAGGTATATCTTGTCATAATGGTGGGTGCCTATATAGCAAACTGCTTCATTCCCTTTGGTACATTTGGATAATAAATCCTTTCAGAATATTTGTTACTGAGTGCTCCTAGAAGTAGGTCATCATGTAGCCTGGATGCTGTATTATTGATACAACAAACCCAAAATCATTGAATTGAGAGGGCAGTACTGAGAACCACAATTGGAAAATATTGGTAATGAACCAGTTGCTGATGTTGATCAATATGCTGATAATTCATTGTCAAGAAAGTTGATTAAAAAGTGTCTGGTTAATTGTTCCATTCTGGAAATTAAATGAGTTATAATAGCATTCTAATTTGACATTGCTTCCATGCATTTAAATACTCTCATTTGGCTTGGTTCATGAAGATTCCATTCCAATTTTGTGGCAGTCATTTAAAATTGATGTCATATGGTTGTGTTTCTTGGACATAGCCTGTTTGCCCATACCTGGTAGTGTTGGATCTCTACACTGGGCCAACTCAGGAGGGGATGAGGTTAGTGAAGTTGCTGTGGTGTTGCTAAGTGGAGCAGGATGTAGCAAATCCCATCCCCCTTTTTGCTGAACCAAGTTGTTTGCCTCAACCTGGGACAATTCATCCCCTGAAAATCTCTCTTTCTTCCTCATTTCAATCTATCAGCCTCTTCTAACATGCCAAAGGGCCCCTTTCCTTATGTGAATTACTCCCAGGTTTGGGTGAACTGGCTATAACTCAAAAAACCTTGTGAACCATGAGATGCCTTCAAAGAGTACTTCTCAATCTGATGCCAATAATTGTTGGAGCAATACAGGCTGGAATTTCTCATTTATGCTAAGCAACTCCTTGTGATGTGATGGTGCTGGAAGTCTGAACTTGTTCAAGCAAAGATTTGCCAAAGCAGCAGTGCTCAAATTGGACAGGATGCAGTGGGATGACATTCTGGCAATGCCAGTTTTTTACCTAAGCCATCCCTCCAAAAGCAAAACCAGAGGAATGTGGTGGGATGGCATCCTGGTAAGACAGAGTTTCAGCTTGAGCCATCTCCCTAAAATTCAAGCTGTAAAGCTACACAGGATTTAAGGTCACAGAAGTCAGAACCATAACCCAACAATAACTGGCTATACATGCTACTCCCTCCCCCATCCTCCCTGGAATAGTCTTGTGCACTGCATTCATGGTGCCTAGCTTTTCTTGTCCCAGTTGGTCTTGATGAACCACTGGGGGTGCATGTCTGCAGGGCTCAAATGACCCCTCCTTTGCCTTGACTAGGATCTACTCCTAGATATTCTTAACCTTTAGTTGAATCCAGCCTCCTTCTACAAATAATTATGGAATAAGTGCTTCTTACCTTCCTTCTCCCAGGTTATTTTGTAAGGCAGAGGTTATTGGAAAGAAGGTGCCAGGAAGCACTTACCCAAAGGGTATTGATGAGATGAAAAATTAACCTGGGGTGATATCAGGTTGGAATGGACTGGAACAGAATGGCTAGTGAACATTGACATGAACAAAGAGATTTGCTAATGAGAAAGCAAATTCATGTAGCTGTTAGGTTGTTTGTTGTTGGTTGGTTTATGTTTTGGCCACTTAAAACCAGTGCAGATTACTGGATTGATTGGAAGCTTCTGTCACAAAATTTTTGTTACTGTGGTCTGGATGATGAATTCAATTGAAGTATTTGATTTTTAACCTCCAGCTTTTTATGTTTTGGCCACTTAAAACCAGTGCAGATTACTGGATTGATTGGAAGCTTCTGTCACAAAATTTTTGTTACTGTGGTCTGGATGATGAATTCAATTGAAGTATTTGATTTTTAACCTCCAGCTTGGGAAGTAAAAAGCTTTCACAGGACACACTCTAGATGGAGCAATGCATACAACATAAAGCCTATGATGGCTATGCATTGTTTATTTGAGTCATTCAGTCTTTTTAACAATGGCTGAAGATGGCAGGATTTTCTGAAGTTGGGCAGAGATCCTGTCAAGTTCTTGACACCGAAAAAGGGAGGAAGGCAGTAGAGATTCTTCAGCAACTAAATGAAGTTTGTGGAGAAACTTAATTAATCCCACCAAAATGAGATTGGTGAAAGCTTTCTAAGATGCTAGGTGGCTTGTTGATGGTGATCTGATCAGTGGGTGGTTGCTTATAGTGTATGTAACAGAATTTGTGACAGTGAGAACAGCATTGTTATGGAAGGCAGGTGTTAAAAAAATCAGTTAAAAAAATAGTAGAAAATCATGGCATTTCTGTGGGATATGCTCATTCAATTCTGATTGTCATCTTAATGGGTTCAAGGGCAACTCACTGTAAATCAGATGGTTGTGCAGGTGGGTGTCTGTCAACAGCTTGTGCATTACTTTTATTGAGATAGTGATGTGTTCCTGACTAGGATTTTCATAATGGATGAAATCTTAGTACCTCTAAAATCCTGAGATGGTGCACCACTAGTAAGAAAATTCAAGGTGGCACCATCTGTAGACAAGATCATGTACATGGTGTTCTTGTGCCCCATGCCATGACAAAAGGACAATAGACACTGTCAAGGCTTGCTTAAACATACATCCAAGCAAATCAATCTACCACCTTATGTGCCGAGTGTTGCACATAGATAGCCCCCCCCTCCACAACCTAAACTATAGGAGCTAGGAAAACATTTTAAATATATTAGTATTTGGAATCCTTGTTCAATTTAGAATCTATTCCACACCATTTTGTTTTTTTTCTGATGTCATATGATGGTGAAAAACTTGAATTCAATGAATGTGCTATTACGTTTCAAGCTCATGATGATGATGCCAGAGCTGAATTTGTTACCCGCTCATGGGTTTAGAAAAAGATTAACCATTCAGCTTCTGTCTGATGAAGCCTTGTTTTCCAAAGCCTTGATCACATAGCAATTGCTGAAAAACTTGGGGATTGATTTTTTTTTTTGGAAATGCAGAATGACCAGGAAACTCTCCTGATCTGAATGTGGCTGAGAACATTGAAAGACTGAGTTGAGGCTCATGTACATGGAGAACAAGCAGCATGGATTCTCCCAGGAAGCCTTGCAAAGCAACATCACTAGGGTGTTAAAGGATGTGGAAGATGACACTGAACTCTTATTCAAGCCTATTATTCAAGCAACTCTTTTCATCTTACCCCGCTTGTATTAAAGCTCTCAGAGACATAGCCAGGGTGTATATAAATTATGAGAAGTACATGTTTCGATTCGAAAATGAATGCTCTTTCTCATGATATATGAGTTTTTTTCCTGGCTCTTGTATTTTAAGCTGTGGAGGGGGGGGGCTATCTATGTGCAACACCCAGTAGTGTCCCAAAAATTTGAAATCATTGTCATCCTGGGTGAACGCCTGTGATGATGGTTGATCTGACCAATTTATCCCTAAATTTACATATAGGGCTATTTTGTTTTTCATGTCTTTCATGAGATGCAATAAGTGACTGAAGTGACTGTTAATTGATAGAGCTTGAAAATAATAATTTTTTGTGTATTTATGATGTTTCAAAGTAGACATCAACCCTTTGCAATCCACATTCATCACAGGGAGTATACCCATCAACTCCATTTATTTTCAGCACAAATAAGGAAAACTGGAGGATTTTGTTTTCTACTATTTTAAACGTCATTCAAGTGAATTATATTATTTCTTTATTATTGCCATGGTAATTACAATGTATAAAGATTCTGTCTTCCTCATTTCACTTGAACTTCCTCTCTGTGCTTGCTGTAAGAGCTCCAACATCAGAGCTAGCAGGAATTCACATACGTGAAATTTATGCTGCAGGATGTCCAACCTCAGAGTAGAACAGGGAAAATTGTATGTTGGAACAGGTCCAACAAAGAATTACAAAGGGTTAATACTTTTTGAATGACTTTTGTATTTCAGTATTGTTTCTTCATTTGTTGATATGCATAGGCAACTCTGACTGAATGTGTTCCTGAACTATTCAGAGTATGTCTCATCTTTCTTGCAGGAAACGAAATGGATCTAATGCAAAGAGGCAAATCTATCCAAGTGAAGTCATGTCAGTTTGTGGTGGTACTGAAAGAAGTGGTGCTGTTGCCTTACCCCACTCAGAGGATGGTGAAATTTCCCTCAATGGCTGTTCAGTTGAGCAGCTGAAAGGGAAGTTTTGGGAAAATGGGTACTCTTCCAGTATGAGTCCTTCAAGCACTGGCAGTAAGACTACTGGGAGCAACTCCAGCTGTAGCATTGAAGGGGCAACTGCATCCTTTCAACATCCATCAGAGAATCAAGTTGCTTGCTTCATTCAAGACACCAGACCGAGTGCCCTGTCAAGAGTCTTGGTAGGGGTATTTTTGTGACTTTCTTTATTTTTTACAAATACTTCTCATTCAGCAAAACATCTGGTTGCTGAAACATAAGTTGTCTCCAAGTCTGTTTCAGCTGATCAGGAACCAAGCAAAACTGCAACTCTTTGCAGGAAGTTAGACATCTCTACCACACCTCATCCCAATTAGTAGTATGCCACACCAATTCCAGCCTATTATTCATGTTTCATGCTGTCAAGAGGGTTTTTTTCCCTGCTCTGCATTTTGTTAAGTTGATATCTGAGGGTCTTAAACTTTAGAGAATGCAGAATAAAAAGAAAACCCCACTTGAACATGATGAACTTAAATAGGCTGGAGTTGGCATGGATGCATGCAAATTGGGATATAAGGCATAGTAGAGAATTGTTGAATCTTGCAATGAGTTGTGGTTCTGCTTGATTTATGATCAGGTAAAGCAGGTTTGGACAACCTGTGATATGATTTTATGATGAATGCTTGTGAAGAACTGTCAAACAAGGTGATGGGGATCCATATTATGATATGGATAATGATGAGTTGCCCTAGTCCCAATGACTTGATCTGGTGCAAGTAGACTGTGAATAGGGCAGCAATGTTGTCAGTTAATTGGGGATCGTGTCTTTCAGGGCATGCAATGATTCTTCCCCATGTTGCTGAAGCCACAATCTCATTGCAGCATACACTTTTTGGTAGGGCCAGATTAAGATGTTGCAAGGCCCGGGGCAAGTGGATTCTTGAGGCTACCCCCCTCGCTACTTTACGCAAATATTTAACGTTCTTAATTTCCTTCAGGGGCCCCCCCTGGAAGAGTGGGGCCAGGGGCAATTGTCCCCTTTGCCCCCCCCCCCCTTAATCCAGTCTTGCTTCTAGGCAGTCCAGGGCAAAACTGAAAGGGATTTGGCATTAATGCCCTATGCTGGACAGGGCAGAGTCAAGACACAATTCCAATAGAGCATGTCTGGGAATATATCAGTGTTGCTGTAACAAAAACACTATAGGAACGATCAAGAGCTGTTTTAAGTTGTTCATGATATTTGGAATAACATTTCAGTTGAATGTTCTGGTATTTGATTGATATGCTGAGACATATGAAGTCGTTCTTGGTGGCTGAGGTGGACCAACTCATTCCTAGGCTATCTTGTTGATTGTGTTGTTGGTCTGATAAGTTTGCATTAAGAGGACAAAACTGACTTGTCTGCATCCTTTTGCAATGAAACTTGGGAGGTTTTCAGGGTATTGATACATTTAGGGATGAATTATTAACTAGAATATGAAGTTTTGCTGGCTGAAATTTTTTTTGGCCAGTAGTATGGGGTGACAGATCATGGGAGGTAATGGAAATGCCATCTAAGGATCACCCTCTGCCTAGTGTTTAACCCCTTGTGGTATATTGTCCTTGGTTGTGTGACCTTCCCTTTGTTTTTTAGGGAAAAATAAATAAAATGAGAGGAAAAATCAAGAGAATAGAGAAAATACCTTCTTTTATCTGAGTATGGATTTATCTCCTTTTTTTCATTGACAGGATACTTATGCCATTCTATATCTCCAAATGGAACTGTGTGGAGAAACACTAAGGGATTATATAGACAAGCACAATGGACAGATGAAGCCCATAGATGCTGCCTTCAACTTGGATTGTTTTTATGAGATACTTCTGGGAATCTCTCACATTCATCAGCGTGATATAGTTCATCGTGATCTCAAAGTGGGTCCTTGCTTGAAAGCATGAGGGAGGGAGAAAGGTGAACTCTAATGCTGATATTCTTTTTCTTCTTCAGCCACAGAATATATTTTTTAATAGAGAGGATGGTCGTATTCAAATTGGAGATTTTGGCTTGGCAAGACTCATTGGTCCTACTGGAGAGGTGTGTGCACCTATTCCTCTCCCTCATAGTACACAAGTTGGTACTATAAGTTATGCAGCACCAGAACAACTGCTTGCTGGGGCCTGCACAACCAAGGTAGGAGGGTTACTGTTTATAGTTCATTCAGGCTCATTTTAACATGGTGTTTGTTTTGATGACTCCTGCTCCTGCCCAACTGCAGAAAAATTATTGAAGCAATAGTATTTGTACTGTACAAGGTGCGCGAGTAGAATTGGCATGGAAAATACATTAAGGAAAAACATCTCTAAAATTTCTCATTTTAAACATTAATTGAAAATTCCAGAAACAAGAGCAAGGTAGTGCTTTATAGATGGAACTTATTCAATAAAGCCACCTTCAGCATCAATCACAGCCTCCAGACAACCTCGGAAGCAAGAACAGGCGCATTTTACAATCTCAGGAGACAAATCTTGAAATGCCTGGCAGATTCTCTCCCTCAGCTCAGCTTTATTGTTACAGGCAGACTTATTAGTGATCTATACAAGTGTGATCACTATACAAGTGTGAAAGTTCACACTTGTATAGTCAGATTGTTCTAATAAATATCAAGTTTACAGAGCCAGCCAAGCATTAGAAGTGACTATTGCTGTTAGTGAATCTGGATAGTTTGAATCTTTTTTTTTTGTCAACCATGACAATAACTCATTCAGATGAAAAAAGTTGAAACTATATATTCACTAACTTTTGTCATTTATGCATGAAATCTCTGAGAAATTTGTTTAAAACTGCTCTGTCCAAGAGCTATTAATTTTTTCATTATTATGAAAGCTCTCAGATTTAGAGGCAAATTCACATATTTTCATGAAGTAATGCAATGTTGGTTTAAATATTTCAAGCATGAATCTCATGAAAATACTGTCCTGACATTTCACTCATCACATATTAGAAATCTCTATTTCAATTTGATGACATAAAATTGATTTATGCAGCCTCTGGAAATGTCAGAGAAAAGTTTACCATTGATGTAGCTTCATGGGAGTTTTGAGGAAAAAAATAAGCTCTCCTGCCTCTCATATCATGGTATTAACTCAAAACACACTAAACTAGTCCCCCCCAATGATACACAACCTGAATTTTAATTTTAGACAGCTTATTTATGGGACCTATCCTGTTCACAACATGCCAGTCATTGCTGTTTCATTCTAAAGGAAACAGAAACTGCAGTTTTGATTTTTAGACTCTTATATAATATGGGCATTAAAGGATTAAGTCTCATTTTTCCCCCTTTGTTGTCAGAATACAAAGGGGACACAATGTCCTCATGCCAAAGAGACTTCCTTATTACCATCACTCTGCTATTACTCCTTGTTGGAATTGCAAGAAAATGCAGAATAAGAGCTTGAATGAATTGTGTGATGAATGAACTCTAAAATTTTCAGTTTGTGAAATAAGTTCATTTGTTTAATTTCTCTCCAGTCAGACATGTACAGCATTGGTGTGATCCTCTTTGAGCTCTTTTGTTCCTTTTCAACTGGCATGGAAAGAGGGAAATGCTTTGATGACCTGCGCATTGGGAGACTGCCTCACACTTTCCAGGAGTCCTGGCCCATTCAGGTCAGTACCTATTACCTGTACTGGTTTTATGCCAGCCCTGAAAGTGAATTTCTTTGGGAAGTTAGGGTTAGTATTCTATTCCTGTGTCTGTTAACAGGGAAGACTCAATCAGTGCAATGCTTGCTTATGACTAGGCTAAGCAAAGAGTGAGCTGTTTAGTTACCATATTTATTTATTCTAACAGTTCATTATTGGTGTAAATGATAATGAAGTGAAAACTCAGACTCAAACATGATGCACATGATGAATTTCTATCACTGAATCTTCCTCTAAATTACATCTATCATTATATTCCTTCACTTGTACTTGGCCATTGTATGCATATTGAAGAGACAAAGGGAGTTTATAATGTAACTGCACTGAGTGAATATGGCACATCAGAACAGCTAGATGGATTGGCATGAAATATGAGATAATCAAGACTAGATTTTTTTTTTACATGTCTTGACAAAAAGAGCAAATTTTTTTATTTACATATGCTCTTTTTGTCAGGACTTCTGTGTGTGGAGTTACCTGAAAGGCAAGGCAAATAAGGAAGATTTTAGCCATTAGTCTTGTGTGTACCTAGCAGCTAAACATTTATAAAATAAATGAAATTTGTATTTTTGTGTGTGGAAACTTCATTTGAAAAATCGTTTTTCTAGTTTTTGTAAAAAATTAATTTAGTCAACTTGTTCCTTTTCTTTGGAATAATCATTAAAACACCAATGTGAAGCTATCATGTTACTTTGACTAAAAGAATTTCACATCTTAATATGTCAAAACTTCCTATTCATTTCCAGTTACCTGATTTTTCTGATTATTTAACCCTCAAGGCGCATGAACAAAGTGCCTTGAGCTGGCATTGTCTTTGGAGTGCTGAGTACTTCTGACTTCCATTTACTATTCCTGGTGTTAAGTTGATCACAGAAACAAGTTCAATTAGCTGTTGATGCTCTAGGTGCCTTTGTATCATTTCCTTCATAACATTTTTGTGGTTGGTGTCCTTTGTCTGCCTGGCATTTGACAATAGTCTGATGATTCTTGTTGTGGGACACCCAGAGTTGATGGACCATAGCTGTTAGATCACCTGTCTATCTATCCATGAGTTTATGTTCTATCCATATGTATATGACTTCATATACAAATGGATAACTACATATACAGGGTGTCCCAAAAGTCATTTCACCCTTGACACTACACGTTTCACACTTTTGATAATAAATTATTATTCATAATTTATTTATCATTTATCCTTTCTGCACTTATCCGTTATTTTTTCAGCTTACTTGAAAATTATGAATTTACCGTATTTACTCCAGTATAGTGCACCCCCGTTTTTGAGGTTCCAATCTGTGTAAAAAAAAAAAAAAAAAAAAAAAAGATTCCCCGTGTATAAGGCGCACACCCCCTATTTCGTCGCGAAAAGTGTCGGACAAGGGAGATGAATAAGGGGAAAAGCCGGTCGTGAGGTCGGTCGAATCTCGTTTCTTATTCACTGTCCTGACCTTTATCGAGGTGGGTCAGTCATCCCTCGGTATCCTAACGTTCGTTTTATTATCCGTGAAAATGGATGGAAATGTACGGCGAAGCTACACAGCTGCAGAGAAACGAATGTGATTCAGAAAGCGAAGGAGATGGGCATCTGTACAATAGGTCGCAAGTATGGCATTGAGGAAAGCCGTATACGGAAGCGGATGGAGGTGAAGGCAAAATTGAGCCGGGTTCTAAAGGATCTCATGGTCTTTCGTTGGGAAAAAGGGATCATTTCTGGTAATCAAGAAGGAAGTGGCCGAATACGTGAAAGAGTGAGTCCGTACTTCTGTAGTAAAATCCTCGATGAAGCATACCGCGTAAACATTTCGCTTCGTTCCTGCGCTGTTTGCCGGTTTTTGGCCTTGAAAGGATGGCCTATGTGTAAAACTAGAGTGATCTAGACGCAAACCCGTACGATTCCAAGAGCAAACGGGATCTCCCTTCGAAAATTCAGTGCATCATGAGGAGGCGATTCATGAAGCGAGTTGAATTTTCTCTTCGTCAGAAAACCTCAGCGAGTCAAAAATTTTCACGAGAAATGATTGTCTCTGGAAAGGCCCCTCGGAGGAGGATGAAAGCTCCGCGAATGAATTTTCCACGCTACCTGACACCTCAGATTCCGATACCGAATGAAATCCGCGAATCGAAGTAGCCACTCCCTGTTTACTGTTTTATTATAATATTATATTTCCCCTGTTCTGACTAACTGCAGACACTGTTTCCGCCTCAATAAGTGACCAATGAGTTATAGGTACGCTGAACAAATTTTTGTTCTTGGAAAGGAAATTTTTTTCCCCTAGTATAAGACGCACCTCCTCATCGAACGCAATAAAATACCTATAAAAAAAAGCGCCTTATACACGAGTAAATACGGTACTTTTGGACATCCTGTATATATATTTCTCAAAACAGGTAAAATGCAATTTCAGTTATTTAACCCTCTTCTTGATTGTGACTGAGTACTAACTTCTTGGGAGTTTGTTATTGTTAGTTACCATTGTGCTAATTACCAATTTTACATTGAGGTAGCAGTAACTGATGTCTTTCAAGCATCCCTCATTCATGCTTTCTCTCCTATAGACAGAAAGCATGCATAATACCTCAGGGAGCACCATATCCTTTCCAGGGAAAAGGGAAATAACTATCCTTATGTTGTTCCAGGCTGCTTTGGTGAAGCAATTGACACATAGAGATCCTGAAAAACGGCCATCAGCTTCTGATGTGCTGGCCACCTTTCCATGGAAGAAGATTCTTCATCTTCCCATTGCATCATTGTCCCCTTCTCAAGGGTTTCAAACCCATACCATGGAGAAAGAGTGTATGAGAGAAGAATGTCTCCAAATCAGGCAGGAGAATACACTCCTGAAGCAAAGGATAAGAGCATTGGAGGAGGTGATCAGTACTATAAGGAACCCACCAGCCAGCCAAGCACAATTATAAGAAAGAAACTTCAACACTTGCCAATGATATTTTCTCTGTGATGTATTATCTTGCAATGTCTTTTGATGGGCCAATGCCCAACCATGCCATAAGTTAGTGATTTGATGGTGTTGAGAAAAGTAATAAATATGAAATTTGGATCAAGTGCTCAGAATATTTCATTTATTTATCATATTTCCAGGAAAAAGAGTTCTTCATCCTTTAGGGACCTTGAGAATGCCAACTCGTCTGAGATATCTCACAAGGAAGGGGGTCACAGATAGGGTGATGGCAATACGAACTGGAGCAAATACCTTGTGTACTGCATAGGCAATCATGAATACACTGGCTCCTGCTGCTATCTTGTTTTGCATTAATGACTGACCTATACCCAAAGCTTGCAGGAGACTCTCCATGTTCACTCCACTGAAACAGAACGATAAAGGAAGCAGTGACATCTATGAATGTTGAAAAAATCAGGAACCCTCTACAGTCACAGACAACTTATTGCCTACTCTGAATTTAAATTTAAAAAAACAACTAACAGGGGAGAGCTCATCCCTTTTCTTATCTTGCAGAATAGCTCACTTCCTTGGGAGTCTAAGCCTCAGAGAACAGTGAAACATCACATGAAAACAATTTTCTTATGTTGATTTTACTTTCAAAATTTCAGCTTAGAACTCCCTTTCTCTTCCCATGCTTCGTCTACAAATAGCATTTTTCACCTGCACAGTTGGATATGTTGTAAAAATTCTCTTTATCAATCAAGACTTCAGTGATGTATCAATAATTGGCATAGGATCTGCTACTGTGACAGGGAAAAGAAGTTCATTAACCTTATATTGACATAAGTCTGACAAAAGGGTGGATATGCCATTTCAAACATTTTCAAGCTACATGGAAACTTTATTTTTTCTTTCACTGTTGTTGAGCTGCAACATGAGCCATGATTCAATTTCTTAACAATGCTGCCCTCTTCAAGTACAAAAAGCAGTGGATGAACCAAAGGAACTTGAAGGAGAAAAAGATAGGCAGAGAATATCAATATTATTGACATGTAGGGCTAAAAAAAAGGAATGGGTTAAGGGAAAATTTTTCTAATAGGGAAAGATATTTCAAAAATGTTCAATGATTAAAGGAAGGTTTGGCATAGATGTAACTCTAGAATTAGATCTAGGAAAATGACTTCAAGAAAACATTTAATGAAACAACATTGATTAGTAAAGATACAGGTGCTATTTATGGGAACTTTTGTTCTAATTCACACAATGTCTCATCTGAGGTCTATAAATCACAATGTCTCATCTGAAAGTTGAGAAATACATGCAAAAACCTCAGCAAATTTTTAAGTACCACCTGATATTTTTCCCATCTGTGAACCCATGGCTTGAAGCTAGAAAGAACAAACTCCTCTTGCTGGCAATGAAATAGGATACATTTTGCCTGCACATCATCTGCCAGTTGAAAATGGTTGGTGGCCTGTCATTGATCCTTTAGGATAGGAAGTATAAATATGATGGTATGAGATTTCTGCAACATGTTTCAGTAAAGTAGATATGGCAGAGCCTCATACCAGAATTTGTGGATTATCTCTGTAGCAATATGGGTCATATGCAGTTGGGTATTGTTCATGTGTAGGAGCATGCTTGCTGTATCAAAACAGGTCTCTTTCTTTTGATGTAGCTTGAAATTCAAAATTCACAAGTACCTTGACAAGGTACTTCTTCCCAGCACTTAAGTGTCAAATGGCAGGATACCTACTTGTATCACAAGTAAAATAAGTAATTGAGGGCTTCAAATCATGAGTTCAAAGATGGAAAGGATATTGTGCATTAGCAGTAAACCATGTGAAAAGGGCATACAAAGAAGGTATCAATATATCTTGTTTGTTATTTCCTGTAGCATCAAGTATCAGAACTTCAATATCAACCCTATATCACTGAGACTCAGCAAGTCTCTTTATAGCACACTATAAACAAGTAGGTTCAAGCCCATCTGAGGTAACATATTGTAACACCTGAAAATAATGCCCATTTCAAATAGACCCCCAACCTTGTTGGCATTGTTTGAAAGGCATAAATACTATGCATAGAATCCCAAAATGTTTCAAAAAGTTAGGTAACTCAGCACATTAAAATACACCAGAAATGGTGAGGATGATAAAGAGTTGCAAGATAGGAGTCTGCAGAGAACATGAACAACTTCTTTCAATCCTTAGTGGCTGAATGAATCTAAGGTTCAATAAAATCATTTCAGGAAGAAATGAAATTGGAAATTACCTGGACACAGCTAAGTAGAAGCCACTTAGGGATACCAATGAGATGCCTATGTGAAAAACAATTACAGTAGCACCATAATCTTTGACTGCCTGCTTCAACTTCTGTCGATTTTTCAAAGGAGGTGTCTCTTGGTTGGGAGTGGAAGAGAAGCAACGAAATACATCATGCTGTTTGCAACATGCCATTCCCATGTAATACTTCAATTGAGACTTGCTCACACCTGGATATTGCTGATGACTTGGATGTGAATTCTGTGTCTCCTCTGACTCGTATTTAAGCCTCTGGGTGAACTGACCACCGGGCATGTTCAAGTGAACTGGAGCCCTCCCTTGTGTTGAGTATGGTTCTGGTACTGAAGTCTGCATACTAGAATTGAGATGCAAGGGAGCATGAGCATCATAGTGAGGCATACATGAGTCTTCCTCTGTAACTGGACTTCCTCCTGTCTCTTCTGGTTCCAGCCTCTCATGCACCATGTCTCTTGCCCTACTGGGGGAAAACTGGCTCTTTTCTCCACAGTTAACTTCTTCCATGTTAGGAGGGAGTCCTATTTCTCCCTTTGTGCAATAGTGATGACATGTGAATAGAAGCTTCAATGGAATTTCTCCTGCCAAGTGAAAGTATATACATATCACCACATTCTTAGGTTGGAATGAAAAAAGTAAAATAAAAATGGAATATAAAAGACTCACCACTCTTCCTAAAGGGCAGGAATCTGAGTGATAATATTGTAGGTACTTGTGTACTCATCATTCCAATTCACGACAATCTATGGACTGATGGGAAAAATATGGAGGTCAACAATATTCCTATTACATAAACAATTTTCAAATCACTATGGCTCTATGTTATGCATGATACTAGTTTTCAGTCTCATTGTCATGATGTAAATAAAACAGTTGTCTTTCAGACAACTGTTTTATTTACATCATTGCCTAGAATCAGAATAGACCTTTGGTTAAATGGAGTGAGAAAAGAAACTCTTATACACTTGTAATCACAATTTTTTTTTCAATGCAGTTCAACAGTGATCATCCTATTGAGTGAGGCTAGAGTTGTGAAGCAAAATAAGCCTAGTTGTTTTATTGGCTGTTCATATCCCCCATGACAAGTTTCAATAGCTATTTCAGGACATGGTTTTGCATGATGGGTGTTCATATAGCTATTTATAATGCAAATGCATCAACTTCTACATTGACCTGATGCATGGTGAGTCTATGGCTGCCTCGACAAATCTGACAACGTGAACAGATACGAATTGGAAATGGAAAACTCAAGCAGGAAAAACACTAGAAAAGAGAGAGTATCTTGACAGTGAGTGCATGGGTGGAAGTGGAGGAAGAAAAGAGATGGCAGTATGGGACTGGTATATCTTTGAACATTAGATGAAATGAGAGATCCAATACACACCTACACCAAAGTGATTCAATTAATGAAAGAATACAAAACATGGACTCCACCAAATTTTTTTCAGGGTATTTGAAACTCTTAGATTGAGAGAACAATGGCATAACTTCCTGAAACACTGAAAAGGAGACAATTTACTCTGATATAAAAAGTATAAACTCCAAACTCCCAGTTCTGTTATATTCAAATTAGATCAGCCTGAACCAATGCAATCACATCAACAACAACTTCTCCAATTGGGAGACCATTCATATGTTAGTATAGGATAGGCAAATTAAGGAAGGATAAATGCACTAATATCATCTGGGCCTCATGAGGCCCCTTCATGTGTCATCACATGGTGCTCAGACCCCATAACTCTCCTCAGACAGCCCTAGACAGCAGGTCCCTAAAAAAAAAAGGGTTTGGCCTTCAGACTGGAAAAAGTGAAACATCACCCATATCCAGAAGTGTGGTGACAGATGTGAAACAGAATTACAGACATGAAGCAATGATTTATATTTCTTGTAAAATATTCATGCATACAGTCCACTCCCAGATTACTCATTGTCTTCATCATCAGGTAGATAATTAGCAGACAACATGAACCTTGCAAAGGTTATTGATGCACAATTCCACAACAATGCAAGAGGGAAAGCAGTATTATTTATAACCTGTATCCCAATATAACACTCCCAATTGCTATGCCTGCAGACAAAACACCAAATAGGTGTCACCTGAAAAGTTATAGGATGTCACATCCAATATCAATTCAATTCAAGTTTATTGGTTGACAGAGTACTCAATCAACGTAAATTGGCTTTAGAGACAAAGACGTGAGAAGTAACAAGACAAATATAACAAACATGGACATCATCAAAGGCATTGTAAACAAAGTGGACATAATTTATCTATCTTTGCTGGCTTTCCGGGAAGATATAGCTTTGCTTAAAAGGAGTTGACCACCTCCATCAGGGTGGATGTATCCAGTAGAAACTCAACAAGTGTCTTGTTTGAATTTTGTCTGACTGTTTCTGGGAATTCTTGCCTTATATGAAGTAACTCTTTGCAACCCATCAGAAAGTGCATGTGAGATTCAGAATTAAGACACACATCCAATATGTATAGACCATTATCTGCAGATTTCAATGGTATGATTGATAGAACCACAGTAACATGATTTTTCTGTGCAACATCAAATTAGTATGTCAGGGTGCAACCTCTAGATGCTTGCTTTGCTCATGGTGGAACTTGGCCTACCAGTCCAGTTGAGCACACACTCACTAATTTGATGAGCAAAAAAAATTGTAACTTTACATTGAGATGTAGTTACCAAAGAAAAGTAAAGTTCCAGGTGAACACATTGCCTGAATTTTGGATCAGAATTTGGAGTTCTCTAAGATACTACATATTAATCAAAGCTTGGCTACCTTTCCCTATTACACACCTATGCAAGGCTGGCTTCCACAGAAACATTGTCAAAGGTTTCATTGAGATGTTACAGGCTTCACCAATCATAAAACCTAATAAAGTGGGTGTCATACCCATCGAGATGAAACCCTTGCTTTTTTAAGAGTGTTCATGCCCTCTCCATCACCTATGGCCATGAACTGAGAGTAATGGTCAAAATCATGGATACAAGATATTGATAAGAGGTTTATGTCAAGTTGCTTGAGTCTTTTGGTGTAATGAAATGTGGAATGATACCATCTGTGAAAGCCTTCAGGTTGAGCAGCTACTTCTTCAGACCAAGACATCTCAAGTTCAGTGGTTTGGACATGTCTAACACTTGCCCCCTGAGAGACTCTCAAAAAAGGATCTCTGTCAAGATTTTAGATTTAGGTTTCCTCTGGTTTTCTGTGGATAACTGAGGATTTCATCATGTTGGTTCTGTTTCACCCTGGCATGAATGTTATCACTGTTATTGATTGAATTAAGCAAACCCATTGTTATCCAAGGTTATCTAATTTTTTATTTATTTTTCCCAATTAGATTGACATTCCTTTTAGAGAAAACAACTGTATTTTGCATGTTGTCCCAAAACTTCTGATCGATGCTGGTGCATTAGTATCCTTTGTATGCTATCTTCATTTGGTTCTAAATCTCACAATCTCACAATTATTCAATTTTATAAGAAATAAAAGAACTCCTCTATCACCCATCCAGGTCCAGATAGGTCCAGTGGTAAGCCTGTTCTTTCTTCTGTGAGGAAATGGACAATGGAAAAAATCACTATTCTCTACAGCAGGGATGTGCAACCCACGGACTGCATGTGGCCCATGGACCTGCTTCTTTTGGCCAAGTAATGCATAATGGGATAACAGATGAGTGTCTTTGCAGCCAAAGGCCCATCACAACTTTGGTCATCTCTTAGTAACAAGAAATCGACTGAGTCCTTTCACTTCCTTCTAATTTTTCCTCACG
The DNA here is from genome assembly GCA_905338385.1 of Darwinula stevensoni. Lineage (NCBI taxonomy): Eukaryota > Metazoa > Arthropoda > Ostracoda > Podocopida > Darwinulidae > Darwinula > Darwinula stevensoni. Next base: position 19,115 of record CAJPEV010002464.1, on the reverse strand, counting down.
CAGGCAGTGCTGCATATGTCCAGAGGAAGAAGTTTCTCAATGCCAAAGGCTATTTTTGGATGTTGGAATTTCCTAGGGGTGGGGAGGAGGCAAGGATCATTGGAAAATCAGCATGACCTTATGCCCTCATGTGCCCCGAGGACAAAAGAGGGGAGCCTTTTCTCTTTTGCATTCTGTGACCTGCGTCAAGAATCACACATTTCCATGCGGCCCACTGCCGATAAAGGATGCACACCCCTGCTCTACAGCATGATGCATTGATTCATGTAGATCGGAGGTCCACCCCTCTCAATGATACCATTATCTTTGTTTCATTCGCTTCCTCCTGGATTCTACCAAAAAACTGGTCTCAATTCTTTACTTTCATTTGAAACTAAGTGTAGCCCTCCTCTCTTCCCTGCATAGCTTGCTTTGAGGACTCGAGAAAACATGCCTATCTTGGTGGCAGACGCGTAACATTTCCACTTTCACCAATGGCATTGTTAAAGGTTATCAGAATTAAGGCTTCGCCTTTAAGTTAAGGTGACCAAACATCCCGGTTATTTATCGCATAGCGGAGACTAACATTTCGGCATTTTCTTGAAAATTTCCCGGCTTTTCCAGAAAAATATGGTCACTCTAGGTTCACTGTGATACCATTTGGACCTGGGACACCTTGCATCAAAATAAATGGACCAGGCACCTTACAACATTGCTGGATGAATGACCTTTACTCTTAGACTGTCGATCTGTCCCAAACGAAGGCAGAAGTATTTCACCTGAAGTCTACGTGGGTCTAAGTAGGAGCAGCCATAAACCTGACGTCACTATTTTGCGCCCGGTAATTTATTCACCGTTGTGAGTTTGTGGTATTTTGTGAATCAAGGTTCGGATGGGGATGTCAGGTGCCACTTCTGCCCATTATAAAATCCCGCGTAGAGTTCAAGCAGTAATATAAAATAAGATAGGCCTATTCGATTCAAAGATGAATTATTGCTTAAACACCTCTATCCACTTCCCAGTTCCTTACAGCTATGTTGATGTGATCTCCGAGTAAGTTAAAGGCATCGTCCAATGCTTCACGTTCTCTTTCACGGCCTTCATAGAATTCCTTCCTCCATTTCTTCTAGGTAATAGAACTGATTTCCTCCAAATAAAATAGGCATTTTGGAATCCACAGTAAAGGAGAATGGTTTGAGCTGAGATACGAGATACAATGAGAGTCATCTAGCGAGAGGTACACCATACTTGTCAGCTATGGCTAGTTGCCAGCCTCGAACCATGTCTGGTCATCATCATAAGGGTCTGTTGGTGAGAGTGAGACCTAGTCATCAGGCTTGACATAGGCTTAGGTCTACTGTCCGTGTACTCAGTGGTACGGGACTATCATAGGCGATGGAAAGTCCATGCTAAGGCTGTTAAAACCATGGGTGGACCTTTGCCGAAGTTAGGCCTAACCCATGCAAATAAAAAACGCGAGCAGTAGTCTGCTTTCAATTGGGTCTGAAAAGAATTTGAGGTAATTATTTGCGAAATATGCAAGGATGAGGTGCATTAATTTATACTTAAATTTTTGGCTATGATACGCAAGCGAGAGCTCTTGTTGCGGAAAACTCAGTGCACAAGGAAGAACAACGGAATGTGGAAAAAACAGGAGCAGATTGTATATAACTTAACATTAGGCTATACACAATACGCACGAATGAAGTAAATAGAGAAATAGTAAGGAAATTTCAGAAATGAAGACCATTTTTTTTTTAGCTCCTAGAGAACTGAAGGTTTGTTTGGTATCTGGGTTGGAATGGTCCACCTGACTTTCATGATTTGACAGTTGAAAAAGATGAGAAAAAATAGATGATTTGCAATTTTTATGTTGTTTTTACTTGATCAGAACGATCTTCAATGATGCATTGCTTTTTTTTTCGAGCCTCCTATGTAGATTGGTGTTATTTTGGGAATCTTCAAGTTCTTTAGTGATTTCCCTGTTCCTGTGTTAATGGGTCATGTTATAGAAATTAATGAATTTTTTAATTTTTATTTACATTTATTTTCTAGTTTTTATCAATTAGACATTTTTTTCTCTAGATTTTCACTTCCCTTAGAAAGGTAAGTACTCAAGATCATCTTCAGAATGCAGTTGGAATATTTTCTATTCATCTCACTTTTGTGTTAGCTATGACAAATTGCCATTTTTATTCTGAAGCTAGATTCAATACAGTCATCCTAGTCTTTATGGCACATTTATTTATTGTCAGTAAAAATAATTTTCTACAAAGAACAGCTGGTGTTGACCAACATTATAAGTGCCCCCTTCTTTTTGTTATCATGATTGCATTAAATTGAGACCTTTTTCCTTCCATCTGTTACAATGTCCAAAATTCTAAGAGATATCCTATATGGTGTGGGACAGAACTGTTTTCTCTCCCTATGCAGCTTAAAATAAATAAAAAAACAGGGAAAAACCAATGAATTTCTGAATTTAAATGGGACTTAAATGACATTTTAATAGTGTGACCACCACCTGAGATAAACAGCCTTAAGGTGACAAGGGTAGGATTCCAGTATTTCTCATAGCAAATCTGTTTGATTTTTATGTCTTGGAACACCTGTGCAAGGTTTCTCTGGAGGACTTCTGGGGAATTCCTGTTTTATAGCATTTACTGTTGCATCAGGTTCACCACTTAAACTTTCATCACAGCTCTGAGATTTTCTGTTTGATAAGGATAATTATCTGCTGTATATGGGTAGTTACCCACCAAATGTCATTTCCCCAGAAGTCAACCCTGTTCACTCTCAGCCATGGGTGTCTGCTGGTTTATTCCCAGGGGGGAGGCAAGGCACAAGAATGGCAGAATAGATGCACACACAAGGGTAATTTATCTTTTGTAAAATGATGATAAAGTACAAGGAATTATACCAGGGTAATTCCATCTCAAGTCAGCCAGAGGCTGGAGCATGACCCCCTCTGATTTTGATGAAAATTTTTAATGTGGTACCCCTCATGACCCAAAGTTAGAATGTAAAATTTTAGTTTTGGGTATGGAACCGTTTTAGCACAATAATTTTCTTACAGCTCAAGATTGCCTTCAATTCAACCAGCAGTTTGCAGCAATATGGGGATACAGTGTAAAAGCAATATGATGTAAGCAGTGGCGAGTTCTAAGTACAAGGAATTATACCAGGGTAATTCCATCTCAAGTCAGCCAGAGGCCGGAGCATGACCCCGTCTGATTTTGATGAAAATTTTTAATGTGGTACCCCTCATGACCGAAAGTTAGAATGTAAAATTTTAGTTTTGGGTATGGAACCGTTTTAGCACAATAATTTGTTAAATTTTGTGAAATTAAAGAAAGGTGCACTTCTTCACACACGTGGGCCAAAAACTTTCTGACCAAACCGAACGCAGCGAACACCATTGTTCTTCAAAATTCAGACTTTCGGTCATGAGGGGTACCACATTAAAAATTTTCATCAAAATCAGACGGGGTCATGCTCCGGCCTCTGGCTGACTTGAGATGGAATTACCTAACTGCAAAAATTACGTGAAATAGCCATTCAGCCTGGGATACTTGCATTCCATGTTGTACGATCTTCAGCTTTGGCGCGATGTTATGTAGAGCAGTAGTGTTACCGGAACCTCTGGACCAGATGGGTTGAGTTGAATTTTTAACTCATTAGGATGTTTCATATTGCGTGGCAAGATTGGTCTAAATGGTGCTACAGAAGAAGAGATTTCCACATGAAGTACAATTAATTTCTTGTATAGTACTACCAGTAAATTGCCATGCCCAATTTCCAGGGGGGGTGCAAGTGCCCCTCCCTTGCCCCTGGGAGCGGACGCCCATGCTCTCAGCATTGCTTGAGTTTCATTGGCTTTCATGCATGAGCTTTGTCTTGAATAAAGGTGACAAGTGCCTTATCTTGCCCTCATCTCAAAGAAAGGGAATGACATGTTGGGCCAGTATTTTTTGCCATGCATATTGGTCATCTCATGTTTTCCCATGCTCTTTGAAGACACACATCAGTTTCCAAGCAGTGAAGATGAGGAAGACACCAATACAGGCTGATTTTTGAAGGAGGCTACAAAATCTCATCTTTAGAAGTGTCTTTGACATACAAGGCCCAGACAAGATAGTGTTTTGGGTTTGGTTTTTGCAAAGCCCAGAGGAATTTTTTCAATTTCTTTCTGAAGCCGACTGGCTGCAATGTCTCTGCTTTCTTGAGGCTTCTTTGGTGGCCTGCCTTCCCCCCTCTCAATCCAACATCCTTCTGCACTTTTCTTCTGTTTCTTTTACTCACCTGTCAGATCTGCCAAGAGTTCTAGCAATCCAGTCTTTCATGGTAAATCTGGCACCACCATCTTGAGCTTCTTGAAATGTAATACATTTAATTATATTAATGGCATTTTGTCTATCATTGTCATAAGTGCCAGCCATTTTGATATCTTAATCTGAAAATAATCCAAATCAGTTCCAAATTAATCACTCCATACCCAATATAACTCAACAACATAAATGTTTTTTGGCTAAGAGGGGGAAGGAGGAATTTTAATTCAGGTCACCACTGGTGACCTGAAAGACTTACTTGTTAAATCCTGATTAAACTTGCATCAAGTTCTGGATTCTGGCTTCTGAATAGTGCAATGTTATTTTATTAGTGAACTGCTCTTGTGTGGCTATGTCCAGTGTTGGCCTTTTTTAAAGTTGAATTACAAGTTGAACTGCATACATAACATATCTGAGACAAACATACACATATTTATCTTGTATTAGTGCTCAGCCTAATGATGTAGACATATACCAGGATTGCTTTGTTTCTGTAGGTTTGAAGCTGCTTCATGTAGAATGACAAGTGAAAAGGTTCAGCAAGTGTTGATCTTGGACCCTCCTCATCTACTCAAATTTGAAGGTTAGTTCCATTATTCAGCCCTTTTTAGATAAGGCTTTTCATCATTAGACTAGATTTTCATGCTGTATTACCTTCACCAATTCTCAAGGCAAAGAAATGAAACAGAAAAAGCAAGTCAGAAAATAAAAATCAGGTCCCACAATATTAACAATTACCATATTTTTATGTTCTGATATTTTGTTCTTCTGCAGGAGAAATGTAAGAATATATACTAGCATTGAATTCCAGTCTCTTTTTCTCATATGAGGGCTTGTTAAGCTGGAATATTATTGCCACCTATCCCCATTCACACTTCCATAATTCTTATTCGCTACAACCTGTCTTCCCTGTTTTTTTTTGTTCAGGCCATGCAATCTTGTACTGATAGGGAACATCATTAACTCACTTGAATGTGCAGACTAGGGATGGAATGGTCAATAGACCAGTGAAAGGACCAACTTTTAATTAATTGACCAGTACTGAATGCTCATTTAAATTCATTCATATCTGTATTTTAAAAAATTATATTTAAAGAAACTCATGGTTGCTTCTCATTCAATCACTTTCACAATGTGTGTGGTGTTAGGAGTGCATGCACCATGTAGCCTTAAAACCTTTTGTTTAACATAAGACCATAGAACCCTACTGACAATGTCACCCTACTGTGTTATGTTTCAATATGAGCATCCTCTGGGCAAAAGTCTACAAGGAGAATTATGGTTCTGATGTATGAGTCATGGCATCAAATAGAGAGCAAAGCAGTTTAGGAGGAAGCGATACCAGAGTAGGCTTTATTGAACGTGTGCAATCATATTCACCCGTACTTCCACTGGTCATTTCATTTTTTTAAATCATTCAGTTTATAACCTATTCCTAGCACTATTCAATAAATAAAATGTTTCAGTATATGACTTTAATCCTATGGTCAGATTTAAATATTTGTCTGTATCCTACCATCTGTGCAACATTAAATGCTAGGATGGAGATAGAGTTGATGAAGAGTATGTAAGTGGTGGAATTGCTTGTGATACCACAAATTGTGAGAAATACAATGCTGAGAATGCCAAAAACCCTTCACATACAAACAAGAAGATTTTGAGGCATAAGTCATCAGTGAAGCATCAATCATGGAGATATATTCATGCAATGGTTTAGACTGTTTTAAAGTAAATGATTCTTCACAGAGAAGACTCTGCAAATGCTCTAATTGCATGACATGGAAGCACATCATGCCTCAACTCCCACCTTGTGTTAGCTTCATGTGCTAATGCATCACAATTTTATACATTTCTATGGAATTAAATTTGCATTGTAATTTAATAAGTTGAGTAAAAGTTTTCATGCTATAGACTTTTTAAAATTTCCTGTATTTCCTGTATATCTACAGCATTTAGTATGGTAAATTTCAAGCAGTATTCATCAGATGCTCAAACAAGTTTGTGTAGTCACCCATGTTGTTGAGTTGATCATGTGGCTGAAAAAAAAACAGATTAGGAATAGCTGGAATTTTTTATTAGTACCTATATCCATTAAGAAACTACAGTATTGTGCCTTTATGATTATGAGCATGAGTCCCAGCTGATAGTCCTACTTGCCTTGTTTTGATGAGACTAACTGCTTAATCACAGATTCACACCTTGTTCTTGTGAATAAATTTTCACCTCAACTTGATGGTGAATGCCATTTTTTGCAATTGGGAAGTGTACATTGGAATACTTTCTCAATCATTCAATGCTGTTGTATCTTCTTTTTGTGCAGAATTAGCATATGGTATGCCTTGCTTATTTATACTATTTCTTTTCAGGTCCATTTACTGATATTGTAACATCAACATTGACACTCACAAATTCAACAGAGAACAAGGTTGCCTTCAAGATAAAAACTACAGCCCCCAAGCGGTACTGTGTCCGGCCAAATTCAGGAGTAATAAAGCCCAATGGACAAGCTAAAGTCTCTTGTGAGTGGCATCCATCCTTATTTCTTATGATGCCAAATGGTTTTCTTCCCTTATGCAATGAAATGTTCTCTCTTTTCAGTAATGCTCCAACCATTTGAATATGACCCTGTGGAGCGTAATAGACATAAATTCATGGTTCAAAGCCTCATTGTCCCAGAGAATGAAGAATACAATGAAGCCATGGTAAGGATCTCTTCTTGTCCCTAATTTTGCATTTTTTCAGTGGGTCTATTCAGGCTCTAGGAAGAAGTTCAGTGGCCAGCTCATCCTGTCACAGTTAGCCCTCATATATGTGCTTGCATGCTTTTTGGTGGCCTTTTTATTTTGATGAATGATATTGCCAAATTAATTAATTTTTATCTGCAGCAGTTTTTTTCTTGTGAACTCTTGAAAGCTCCAGATCCCCATTATAAGTGGAAATGTTGCTTATGCCTCATGCAGGTTCAGTTTTAACTTCTCACCCTCAAAATTCCTCATCCTCAGTCAGCTTTGTAAGCTGCTTGGGTCATACAGGCAAGATGTTATTGTTAGCATCAGTTATGATGTTCTGGAACCCATGCCATCACATGGGCTTAGATAGACTCATTGCTTTGTTTCTCCATAACATATCCTGACCTGTAATCCACATTTCCTGTTTTTGCCTGGTGCCATTCCATTGGCATTTAGCAATGTGGCAATCATCTCTCTGCTTGTCTGCAGTCAAAGATTCCATCTCCAAAAAGATGCCCATGTGTCTTGAGTAGTACAATACTGAGCTGGTGGTAAGAAGGAAGAACAGGAGAGAATTTTACAACAGAGGTTTGTTCAGAGACAAGGATGTGTGACAGTCAGTTGCAAGCTTGGTTTTACCACCATCCATGATATTAATCTTTGGGAATCCTCAAATCACTGGAATGTGACACAATTTTTGCACAAAACCATTAAGCACCTAATGTACATCTCATTGGCAATGAATCATTTTAGAATATTTTGTTGCAAGTGGGCCAGCTATTCAGGCTGCAGGTTGATTATGTGTCTGTCATTCACTCATTCATACAATTCAGTGAACTCATGGAAAAAATTTTGTTTCAGTAGGTTATTTTAAGGCGATGTCAAGTAGTTGGTGTTCTACATGCTAAATTTGAATTCTTTGCTTGATTTCTGTTTTTCTGTATGCATTTTCCCTGATGCATTTCCCTAGGAACCAAAAAGTGATAGTAATATAATAATAAAAAAATGGTATCTGTCCAGGGTTTACTTATTAATGCAAGTTTTCTTGCAGTGGATGAAATGCTCTGAACAGATCATGGATTCGAAGCTGCGATGTCTATTTGAGCTACCAGGAGCTGCTGTTGGTGGCAGTGGCGGAGAGGAAGTGTCACTACCAAACACAGAAGCCACTCCAAAAAGTGATGACTCAAAATCCCCTGTTGGAGACAAGTCTCCTGTCAAAGTAAGCAAGAGAAAGTTCCATCCTAACCTTTTCAGTCACAAGTTATTTTTTGCTTGTTTTCCTCAGTTTTTTTTTTTACATAAAGCAATTATGATATTTCCAAATACACAAAATCAATTTCTAATTTCAATATTTTTCTTGATACTATCAGCTGCAAATAGGCTGATGGTTGATGGCCATGGTTACCATTGAGAGGACAATATCTGGGTGGATTCCCTGCTTGAAGACCAGTTCTTCATGAATGGAAGCTTTGGTGAACGATGCATACAATAATTTAAAAATTTTCAATCCCTATACCTATGCTCAGTTGGGCACAGGGCAAGCAAAGTTATCAAGTTATATTTTAATGGAAACATGTGATCTCTTGCATAAATGCTTTTATTCATCCCTTCAAACTGTAAATTGATAACTCATGCTCTTCATACTGCTTCTAATGAGGATTCATTAGTATTTTAGCAAGTACTAGTCAGTACTTGACTCCATTATTTTGAAAATCATCCACAGGAAGCCACTCCAACCACAAAATTTTAGTGACAAATTTGGGTCTTCTCAATGAGAAACTAAAAGTTAAGGGGGAAAGTCCAGGAACTGCCCCTTGTAGTTCTGCTAGCAATTCAACCTTTACTTTCCGGTGCATGCTACCTGGTGTTCTTCTGCTACTTACCATAAAACTGGCTTGTAAAAGCCTTAATTCACCCTCTTTAACCCATTGGCATTGACATTTTTCAGTTGCTCAGGCACAATATTTTATGTTTATACTTGTATTGAATACATATAATGTTACTAATGTGCTTACCATTGCATGAAAGTGACTTCATTTATCAATTGGAGTTGTTTTGAAGATATTTATAGTGTAACAAGCTATCTGACTATGTCCTGTCACTTAGATTATGAGACTATCTTATAGTCTATGAAGTCAATGACAAAGGGTTAATCTGTACCATATGCCTGCAAGTACACAATGGACACACTGTATGCAAGTCATTAAGTAGATTGAATTGCCTGTTGCAAAGCTGACATTGCTATATATTTATCCAGATGGTACAGTGGTTTTCTTGAAATTGGATTTTTCTCAGATGATTATTTGTTATTAGGGATGCATCAATACCAATCCAGTGTCATTATCGGCAGATCCGATTTGATTCTCCCCTGCTGCAAGCTGTACTTGATGTGTAGCACGTAAATGTTTGGAACATATCATGAAAAATACCACACTCGTAATGGCATTCGGTTCCTTATGTCCGTCATAGTTCATTTTAATCTCCAACTGACAATGAACTTGAGCATGGTTGAAGTGAAATGCAAGAGATTTGAGAGGGGCATTGAACGAATGGAATGGGCCAGTGTCATTCGCGCTTACGCATTCATTCCTTCACTTTCCCCCCTTCAGTCCTGTCTCTTGCCTTCCTGAGCTGACTGGTTTGCGCAGGTGCACTACGTGCTCGCATCCATCCTGCCTCCAGCTCTCCCCCCAAGCACTGATTCTGGTTGTACAGTAGTTGCATAAACTCCTTAATCCCTTAAGGCTGTGGCGTATTTTTGGCTGAGGGAGCAGTGCAACAGCACGGGGGCACCATAACCTACCCTAGCGATATCAGGTAAGGAAATTATGAGGGGTGTACCAAAAGTATCGAGAGACTGGCTATTATTTTCTTAATGTGTTTGCCACAAAAATCTAATCCAGTTTCCTTCAATATGTAACAAATATGCAATTCACACTCAGAAGTGCAAGTTGCTCTCTCTTATGATGAAGAAAATACAGGCAGTGAAAGGAACACATGCACCAGAAATTCCAGACATCACATTCAGTCATCTTGTGGATCATCATGAACTTTCTCCATGTAGTCCCCTTTGACTGAACTGATGATGCGGATTGATGACCTGAACCACTGTGGGTTCAGGCCATCAATCTGCAAGTGTGAATTGTGGTGGCAGAAATGCGTCCCCCTCAAAGGGGACTACATGGAGAAGGTTCATGATGATCCACAAGATGACTGAATGTGTTGTCGCATCTGGAATTTCTGGTGCATGTGTTCCTTTCGCTGCCTGTATTTTCTTAATCATAAGAGAGAGTGTGAATTGCATATTTTTTACACATTGAAGGAAACTGGATTAGATTTTCACGGCAAACACATTAAGAAAATTATAGCCAGAGTCTTGATACTTTTAGTATGCCCTTCGTATTATTTCCAAGGGGGCGCCAGGGGGAGCAGCTGCCCCCTCTCACCCCCTGTAAAATACGCCACTGCCTTAAGGACATTAGATGTAGTTCCTACCTCTACTCCTCTTCGCACCAAACTTTCGTTGTACATAGTGCTTACATCCGACATATTCTTGGTGGGCCTGGTGAACGGTAGGGGAAGTTTTGGTCTATACTCAAGAAGCTAATATTTTGCCAAGGTAAATGTCTCCAAAGCTAAATAAATGACGGGAACTTCGAATGTCAGGTCATTAGTGTCTGAGGATTTTTTTAATTTATCTTATCTATGCCAAAGGTAGCATAAGGCCTACTAAGGTCTGGTCCTGTATTGTGGTTTCATTTCTGACAGCTATCGGTATCGGTAGCAGCTAATCCTGGGTTGGTGCATCCCTATTTGTTATATTCATTTATTGCTCCATGGAGCTGTCATATATCTCTTAAGTAATCATGTATTTTCAGCAAGAACCAGCATCTCGGGACCCAAGACTCACAGAAGCAGCAGACATGATCAGGAAACTTCGTGATGAGAACAGCAGCTTGAAGCAGGAGCTTTCTAGTTTGGTAAGTGTTGTGGTATGCTGCATTTCAACTCACAGGGCTTTCATGTGTTGACACCCAAATTTGGCACAAAGGGGAAAATCATGAAATGGTAAAATTTACAGATCCTATGAGGTTTTCCTGGATCTTGTGTCTCATCAGAGGTGTAACGATCTTTGAAAACACAAGACCAAATTAATTGCATCAGAGTCATTCCATCCTAATACACCTTGTGAAGGAATGAACAATGGCTGGTTTCAATTAGGCCCCTTTCATATGAAATGCTGCAAATGAGAGATAATAAAAAATTTAAATATATTTTCCAATTATTTTAAAGGTATTAATTCTTGAAAGTTTTGAGTTTGGTATTATTACAGAACAAATGAGATAACTTCCTGCCCTTCCTGTGTTAAAGCTATTTGAAATCCCTCAAATCTCAAGAAGTTTGTTGCTTTAATTCAATGGGATGTGGAGAATTACTGAGCAATTGAATGATTAGTTTCATATCTGGATATGAGAATATGAGGTGAGTGTTGAATAATATCCAAAGTCTCATAGTAATTCACATAGTTCTGGCTTTTTATCTTTGATTTAAACTGATTTTAATAAATGTTTCCTTTATCTGTTTGAACCACTGAATTGAATCTGGAGGGAAGTTAGTTGCAGTAAAGTGAAGATGGCTTCATAACTTCTTCTCTGTGAGGATGGCTTGCTTCAAGTCACAATATCACACTTCAAGCCTTATCTTAATAGGAGTTCCTTGGAAAGACTCATTAACACGAATTGAGTTGCTGCATTTTTATTTTCTTGCATTATATAGTGAGAGTTTCTTCTTGCAGAGAGATTCGATGTTGAGGCAGCGGAAGGTAGGAGATGGTGGAGATGATCCCATGGAATCATTCAATAGTCAGCATCTCTCCCAAAACTACGCTTACCAGACTGTCGCATTGACCCCAAAAGTGATGACAGGATTAGTTGCTCTTGTCATCTTCTGTCTCTTTCTTGGAAAATTAATCCTATAAGCAACATTGGGCTGCCCTGACCTGTTCAGATTCTTCAGCAATCACAGCCATACCAAAATTTGATAAGATGACAAGGAGATATCTCCTTCTTCCCTTCATATTGCTTTATGATTTCCAATTTGGTGTCTCTTTGTCTCCCAGGTTTTTCTCCTATCTGTTTTTACATCTTGCATTCATGAGGTCTAGCCATGTATTTATCCATGCAAGTGGTTCTTCATGTTGAAGCTCCCTGTTCCGTTTATTATGCTTTTGAGAAAACTTGGCTTGTAGACCCTCTGGCATTCTGAACACATTCTCATTTGGCTTTATTGTCTTTCATCTGCTGCATCCCTTTGAATGGAGTGTCTAAAGAGAGGGGATGAAGGATCAATGGGTAATGATGGACAATGACTTACAAGAAGAAAGTGATAGAAGGGAAAGTGGCATACCTACTCACACCACCACCTCTGTCACATTCTGTCACTTATCTACATTGTGTGATGTTTGGTGCAGTTTATCCAGTGATTGAAAGAAAACACAAGGCTTCTTGGAATCCTTGAGTACTCCTGGTCATTGCACACTGGTCAGGAGGAACTTCTTTCAGATTCACATTTTGCATGTACATAAGTGATTACTGTCTGAAATCCTCCTCCCCCCCCCCCCCCCCCCCCCCCACTTATTGGGGCTGTTGACTGTAGAAATTAGTGCAAATAAAGTCTCCACCATGCTCATGCTGTATTTCCCTCCCAAGTTTTTGAGGGGCACCATTGACAGTGTTAATAAAATGCTTTGGTGTACCCCTTCAACTCTTGGTATGGGCAGTATTTGAGGCAGAAGGTTGTGGAGTTTATTTATAGCATTTTGTCTTTGTTGCAGCTGTGCGAAGATGCTCTGAGATTATAAAGTGCTCTACTATAACTGGTGGTAGATGAAAGCCAAAGCTTCTTTTTAAAAAGTGAGAACCATTTAGGATCATGCTCTTATGCCGAGGAAGCAACTCATCAGGCGTGTTGTGAAGGTATCGACATTTTGCAGGGGTAAAATTTGCGTCCTAAAACTCTGGCACAAGTAACTTTACCTGAGGCATTTACTTGAATCCTAAACACAGAACCATGCCTGTGGCATTTGTAATTTTGCCTGAACATGAACATTTTCAAGACTGTCCAACCTGAAGATTTTATGTATGCTGTATGTAAGTTTTCTTATGCCTTACTTCGACCTGATAGGTTGTGAATGTGTTCACCCTTAACACAGTCTATTTATATGCTGATTGCTGATCATTGTGCTGCAGCATGATCTCAAAGAACACAGCCTTTAGAGCCTTTGGCTGTATACTGGGGGTGTTTCAGTAGTGACTCATGATATGCAGCAGAAGCACATGCAGTTTGTCTGTGGAGATGGGAGACCAGTCAACAATGAGGAACTACTGCTGCTGCATATCACGAGCTGCCACTGGGGTGTTTATGAAGTTCCAAGACTGACATATCTCCCTCGTTCTTCCTTGGGTAGGACTCCTGACAGTTTAACATTAGCAACTTTGGCATATTTTTGCATTCCAGATCAATTTTTACAATTAAAATTTTTGTTTAAATATAGAATTGAGGCTGTTTACATGAGACAATTGAAAGGAAACATAACATGGACTTAAAGAAAAGCCAAGAGCTAGTGTAACATCAATATCTATTTAGAACTTTGAAAGTGGTATTGGCATTCTTGTGCTTTTGCATCAAGCTATGAACATGGACCCTAGTGTTACAGTTAAGTTTTTGCAGCTCATAAAATATTCAAAGATAGTCAAGAATCAGGACTCAGATGAGCGTTTCAATGATGTTGACATATAGTCAGTCATTTTAATGAAACTATAATAAATGACTTATGTTTGAATAATGAAGTGAGATATCGCTGAAATCTGATCGGACTTCATATTGTTGAAAAGTAAATAGGCACATTTGAATTTGCTTCTGAATCATCACTTTTTTTTTTAATTGTACACTGAGTCTAAATGTCCCATGATGAGGATAAATGCAACTTATGAAAGATGAGGATTTTGAGATTTAAATATATATATACAGCAGTTGGTAAGAAGTCTTCAGAAACCCTAGGAACATCTTGACTCAAAGCGAGGCCAAGAAGGACTTTTCAGTAAACGGCTAAGACTTTGATATAATTCAGGCAAAACCCATTAATGGTTCTCTTAACTCTTCCTCTGACGAAGTGCAAATTAGTGATGGCTGAGAATGACGCACAGCTCAACAACAGGTTTCCAAATGCATTGCTGAAGAGTTTGTCTATTCTTTTAAAGGCAGATGAAGATCTGTCAAAACAAAAAGTCTAAGCCATCCTTTTCTATCAGTATCCAGACTTCAATGAGTATACTACTACTTTTACAGGCGACAAGTTTTTTCGAATGATTAGTGACTTATCGGCGACTGCATCCCCCGAAGAATCTGATGTGTGAGTTGCCCGCGATGAAATAGCGAAAAATTGATGAACCACATTTATTGTAGAGACACAATTCTTAAAATTATTCATCACTTGCGACGAATCATGGTATCATTAATACCCTGAATTTGGCGGTGTGACTAGTTTTAAAGTCTACTTTGGTCAAATTTGGTATTTAAAATTTAAACTTATGTATTTAGTTATTTTCATAAGCTTTCTAAACATGTGACGTGAATACATTTAATCTACGTGACAATGATTAATCTGACGTAATGCTTGAAATGTTTTCTTATTTTAGGTTTTGAGTATATTTTCATGTTAAGGTATACATGTGAGAAAACTATTGGGGATTTTCAGGGTATATTCAAAGGAATGTAGCGATCCATACTTAAGGGGGGAAATGCCCTCAAATTATTCTTACTGCTTTCTTAAGTGGGATGTTATTTTTTAATTAAAGGTTTGGTACTTGGATAATGTGACCATTATATTTTTTAAAGAGATTTTAATCTCATTAAAAATATAATGTTCTCGATAGTATTTGTGACATACTCGATAAACCAATAAGCACTGAGTGTTGCGTTGCATGGCATGTAAAATTGTCAGAAACCAGGAAATTGGTTGCTCGTCCAGCATGGATTCAATTTTTTTTTAATTCATGCACTGTGTTGTGGAGAATGATGCCGATACAAGTTTTGTAGTTTTATTTCCTATATGAAACCGATCCCAAAATATAACGCGTCAAAATTTTGACAAAATTTAGGAATACCACAAACTTTGCATCTAGTTTTCGTTAGACCTACCTCGATCAAGTCTATGTTTGCTCTGGCCATACTGACTACCCTAGAAAGGATAGTCATAAGGCCGAGACCTCTGCCGCAGAGCACAAGAGAAATGCTATTACTTTAGGCTTTTACAATACTTTAGGTAACTGAGGAATAAGTTAAAATGTATAAAACTTACAGAACTTTCGTTCGCGGTAGGAACCTCTGGTGTTTACAAGGTAACTTCTCGGCACCTTCGTCTTAGGTGACGCAATTTCGCATTTGAAAGGAAACAATTGGGCGATTGCTGAAGCTTCTTGTAAATTTAGCAAAATCGAAATTAAGTTCTCAGGCTTGAGAATCCTTTTTTTTTGGGGGGGGGAACTCATGGATGCTCCTGGAGAGAAATCTTGTATTCGCTTATTGACTTTCTAGACCCGTTCATGGGTTTTCCCAAGAATACTTCTATTTCATCAACTTGCCACCCAAGTATTGGTTCAGACAGGAAAAGAGAGGAGAATGCAAATGGGTTGGTGAGGACGTTGGATAACGTTGAACGATGATGAAGCGTTCCGCACTGGAGACTTCAAAGTATAAGGGCTTCTCCTTCCCTTCCCCTTGTAAACTGAGAAGACCCTCCTCTCGTCAGTTCGAAGCACTCACGTTTGCACTCCATCATTCTGCAAGAAATTGCCAGTATGAAGTACTGCTTCTTGGAGTTTTCAGCATCAAACCTGTCAACTCGACTTTTATCTGTCATTCATTGAAATCTACCAAGGACGGACCTTCTTCTGGAAGCGAGCTAGTTTTTCTTTTGATCTCGGCCCTTCTTGGGGTTATCTCTGTCTTTAGCTCAACTCATGGACTCGTTTAGCAAGGTCTAAACAAAGACTGCTCTGCACGGCCCTACTCACAGTTTCAGGTTTTTCTGCTCTTCCTTCAGTTGCTTCCCAACCTTCTGACGAAGGTTTTAGAAGAGGTAATTGAGGAGAGACGTATACCTCGTAAACAGTATAGCTACCGAATAGGTGTAATTTTAAGAGCTGCCCTTCCTAAAGCTTTGCGCTTCGCAACAGAACCTCCTTTCTGACATCTGGTACTAAGGAAACACTATCCTAAATTTTAGGAAGGAAATCACAAGATCTTGGAAAATGTGGTGATAGGCAGGTAAAACTAGCCATAGCGTCACAAACTTCGCGAAAAGCTGGTAAAGGGCAAAGAGGTATTGGCAGTTGCTTTCAACGCCAGATAACTTGTCCTGAAGATGGAACTTGGGTTTCACCTTCACATTTAATTCTGGGGCCCTACGTCAATTTAGGACACCCTGTATAAGGACGCCTCTGTTGCGAAGCTATCGATACGAGGAACGTTGCATATCCGAGTCTATGGGGATGAAGAAAAAGAGTTGCAAGACCTGATGGATTTTTTATCTCCTGGCGTCAAATATTTCTTCACTTCATTCCCAACTCGTTCCTTATGAAGCATGAAGATCTGCGTCTCTGCTTGGAGACGATGATACTGCGATTCATAGTTGAACAGTTTCTCCTCCAGATCGTTCACCTCCT
>CAJPEV010002463.1:0-44325 GCA_905338385.1 Darwinula stevensoni | reverse complement strand
TTGCTCCTTAGTAAGAGGGTTGGGCTGGTTCATGGCTGGAGAGCACCAGGGCTGTAATAATATACGGTTGTATGCCGAAGGACACGACCTACTTATAAACACACGCAGAACATTCTAGCATGTTCTGGAAAAAATTGTACTGGATATTCAAGAAATTCCGAGAACTTTCTTTCCAATCAGATATATGTAAAGAGAGAAAGGGAGCGAGAGTCCAAGTATCGCCTGATAGGAGAATGTCCCCTCTTCTCAAGAAGAGTGTTCCTTTCCGTCTCTGAATTTCATGTATGTTTTCGTCATCCCATGAGGAAGCACTCAATGTTGGCCCAAGGGACAAAGTTAACCACACGACACATAAATGGACAATAATGCATTGCATCTGGAACCGAATCTTATTGAATGTAGAAGGAGTGTTAGGTGACTTCTATTACTTTTGATTAATGCAAAAAGTAAACCTTTTATCCTATATTAATTTCCAAGCTTGTGTTACATATTCATTTGGACGAAACATTGACAAGCAACAGTAATTTATGTATCATGGAGGGGTTACCATGATCGGCTGTTTCCATTTGGATACCGGATATGTTATCTCTTGAGGAACACGCCATAGGCGGTTGATCCGTTCCTGGGGTTTCAACATCCAGAGCAAATGTCACCTTCCTCCTTGTCTGTTCCCTTTTCTCCTTGTTCAGAGTATTCCGAGGGGGGTGGATAGAGAGAAAGAGGTCCAACGAGACTTTCGTCTGGGTCAGCTTCAAGCTCCTCCCAAACTTCTCTCTCTTCTACTGTTTGTTATGGGAATGTCTCAGAGTAGTAGCTTTTTATTCTGTTTGTGTGAACTACGATAGGCTGAGTTGCACCTACCCGAGGGATTTTTAAGGTCACTCGGCCCAATTTTTCAAGAATGCAGTAAGGTCCTGTCCAGAATCGAGCCAATTTAGCATTCTACCTTCTTTTACTCGCAGTACATGCAATAGTACTAGATCTCTTACTTGTAGGTCAGACTCATCCGTCCGCCTGTTATAATATCGCTTTTGTTTCAACCCACTCTCTTTCAATTTTTCTTTGGCCCTGGTTTATGCCCGATGCAACATGGCAGCCTTTTTCAATTCATATTTGGTGCACGAATCATATTTACCGCGTTGCGGCCTGACGATATCATCATAGGGGAGACTTGGAACCCTCCCATGCAGCAGATAAAAGGGGGTTTCTCCTGTAGCCTCATGAAGTGCTGTTCTGTATGCGAAAAGGAAAAAAAGGAAAGAACTAATCCCAATCATATTGAGTTCCACCCTCAACATAATGAGAGATCATTCCCATTAATGTTTTGTTGAACCTTTCCACTACTCCATTAATATATGGGTGATATGGGGTTGTGTTCAGCTTGGTTATTCCCAAAAATTCATCCATGGATTTCATGAATTTAGACAGGAAATCGGTTCCTCTGCCTGTCAAGCTTTTCTCAGGAACTCCATGCTTTGCCACAACTTCATTGATAAAGACTTTCGCGATGGTATCTGCTTTCTGATCAGATAAAAGAAATTCTTCAACATATATGGTAAGATAATCATTGAAGACCAACATATATTCGTTGCCTTCGTAAGATATTGGTAGAGGACCTAATATGTCCATTGCAGCAAATTCAAAGGGACGTTTGGCCACGCGAAAGAGCTGAAGAGGAACTGGCTTTCGGCCTGGAGGTTTTTTTATTTTCTTGGCGCGATTTGCAATTTATTATAATACGAAGGACATCCTGACTCAATTTAGGCCAGAAAAGCTGAGTTTTAATTATTCCCACTGTTTTAATTATTCCCAAATGTCCTGAAAATGGTGGCTCATGATTCAAACGGACAATGTAATCAACCATGGTTTTTGGAGATTACTATTTGCTCTACAGCTCGTCCGCTTGGAAAATGCATCCTTTGAAAAGAAGTTCCTCATTTAGTACAAAATCTCCACAAGTCCAGTTTTTCGTCTCCATCTGCTTTATCAATCTCCCCAAATTTCGGTCAAATCTTTGCTCAGACTTCATTCGTTGTCGGTCATAGTAAGGCTGAAACTCTATTACATCTTTCACCTCTGTCTCAATTACATTGATGTAGCTTGCTTCATCCCTATCAAATGATTGTATAGTTCCCGAGATGTTTATTCGGGAAAGAGCATCCACGTTGGAATACCCAGGACGGTGTATTACTTTGTACTGGTAATCCCGGAAAAGGACCGATAATCTTGCTAATTGAGAACTCGGATCTCCCAAGTTCATAAGCCACCTTGGAGTAGCATCGTCAGTGACCAAAAGAAACCTCCCCTAAACATACCACCGAAAGATTTTTAGGGGTTGTATGACTGCTCCTTTTGAATGGTGGAGTACTGATGGTGAGCATCATTTGGCTGGCAACTCTGGTAAGACATAGGTAACTCTTGACCATTGTGATTCTGACAAAGAACGCTACCTATCGCTTCATTGGAAGCGTCAGTCGCAATAATGAATTGTTTACCGAAATCTGGAAACTGCAAAATGAGCTCATGCAGCAGAGGCGATTTTAAGCTGTCAAAAGCTTGTTGTGCCTCTTCTGTCCACACAAAATGGACATCTTTCTTGGTGAGTTGAGTGAGCGGACGCGCTCGCGCTGTGGAATTTGGAATAAAGCGCCTATAGAATGCTGCCAGTCCTATGCACGCGCGTACATCTAGAACGTTCTAAGGGGAAGGATATTCTAGGACTTCTTTCACCTTTTCTGGATCTGGAAGAAAGCCTTGGGCACTGATAATATGACCCAATAATTTTAGTTCCTCACGCAGAAAGTTACACTTCTGCGATTTCAACCTTAATTTACTCTCCCTCAACTTCTAAAGAACAGTCTTTAGCTTGGCCACGTGTTCCTGAAAAGATTTACTAAAGAAGATGACTTCATCCAAGTACACCAGGCACGTTTCGTACATTAAACCAGAAAGCACTAATTCCTTCAGTCTCTGAAAGTACTTTGTGCACCTACCATGCCGAAATGCATGTGTAGCCAGTAGTATATGTAGGAACTCGGAACTGAAGGATTTTCCATATGCTTTTATAGAAAAATGCGCTCCGGAATTTATAGAACTCATACGTTTTTCCTAACGATTTGATGAATTTTTATAGAAAAATGCGTTTAACCCTGTTTATAGTTTTTTTTTATAATGATTTTATGGAGAAATGCAGTCTGGTATTGGTCAGTTTTTTCTTGATGAATTTACAGTTCTTGATGCAAAGAACTATAGATTAACAAGATAATAAAGTCCTAGACCATTCATAAGATTGTACGTGAATGTTGATTTTTGAAGGGTGGTGAAATTAGGCTCATATATTCAAGTCTACATTTGTTATCAACATCAACATATTTAATTTTGCATTTTAGTTTTTTCGTATCCCAAAATTGTACCAACTTCATCTGGATAATATATGATTTCTTTGTATTTTACATATTTTATGGTCAGAATCAGGGTATCCAACTGGAAGTAGCTATTCACATGCTGAGGTCAGAAAATGTTCTACTTTGGTGAAACATGCAAAAGGGACAAAATTTTGGGGGAACATATTTTCAACTAGTTCTATTTATTTTAAGCAACCCATGGAAGACCATGAGAAGCTGTACCATGGCAGGAACTTGACTGGGGTAGCACTCTGCTTAAATTCCAAATGTCAAATTTTCAAAATATTTTTCGGCATATTTCTTAAGGACGTAACGTTTTCAAGGAATTTGAAACATCTCTGCGACTAGGGCAGAAATAGAAAAATAGCAGATGGCGCAAGCATAACGGATGATGTTGATTTAAGGAAAAATTCAACTTTTGCTGAGTGTCTCCCCAGAGAACAGCTTTTGGGTGGGTTGCTTTTCCAAATATATTTTTTACTGCCAGCAAAATGGGGAAACGTATGAGGCTGAAAGTGGGTGGCATAGAGTTCCCTGAGTCTATATTTCAGAATAATAGCAAATTTTCGTTTAAAAAAAAATCAGACCACTTTTTTAAAGTCCTATTTAATGAATTATTTTTTGATCCAACGAAACAGAAACGGAAAATTAAAAATCCCCTTCAGAAGTACCTGTTTGATGGCTGAGTATAAGAAAAATCCTACTTTTGAAATATGCCTCATGAGCATAGATTATAGGAGGGAAGTATTTGAAAATGTATTCTCCACCTTTACAAAAGGTACACACGAAGAGATATGAATTTAGGTACACTTGAAATAATAGAAGTAATGATTTTGATAAAAATGAGGACTTTCGTCCCCACATGTCACATATTCCAATGGGACGTACTTTATATACGTGTTTGCCATTTCGCAAAGAATAAATTAATCACTATCCAAGGCAATGGAGCGCCGAAGGCGCGACCACATCTACTCACAACATATTCGTAGTGATCCATCGGGTTTATCTACCATAACTAATGGGGCAGCCATGGGCTAGTACTTGGGCGGATAACATCGTCAGCCAACATCTCCTGGATGTTCTTTTTCAACGCATTCCTACGCGCTTCAGGCACACGGTATGGCCTCTTCGCAACTGGGACGTGATCTCCTGTATTTTCCTGGTGGTTGATTAAATCGGTATGGCCCAATTCACGTCTAGGTAATTGAAACACATCCTGGTATTCATAAAGCAAATGCATGAACTGTCCACGCGCAGAAACCGGAATGTGTGAGAGTTCAAAATGAGTTTCAAACCCTTCTCTTGAGAACTTAACAGAAACTCCCTCAATAATTCCTCCTATGCCCTCTTTTCTGGGTAGGAGTTGAAAACTTCCCAGTATTTTTCCTTTTAGAAGCTGAACTAGGGCGTTCTTTATATTGAGGACTTTCACAGGGATCACTCCGTTTCTGGCGCTGGCTCAAACTGCTGCGATCAGTATGCCTTCTATTCCGGAGTTAAAGGTGAAAAAATGACTTCTTGGCTCTCCTCTGACCGGACCATCACATCCACAAGAACTTCGGCCCGTGGGGGAATCAAAACCCTCTCCCTCAACCTACCTAGGTCCCTCTTCTTTGCGGCCGCTTTCCCCGCATCCTCGTGAACGTTTACTTTTTTGAAACGCATCCTTTCCTTGTTCTCTAATTCCTATAGGAAATCCTGCTTTTTGATCTTCTGATTGCAACTTAGAACTTTTTTTCTACCTTCCTTTTGGAATGTCTCCTGATTTCCCAGCTATCGGGGATGACTTTTCAGAAATGTATGTCAGTGGGTTGGACTCCATTATTTTGTCGGCAGAGATATGACCCTGACTTGTTCCTGCCGAATTCGGCGATGGCCTATCAAAGTAGCATTGGTATGGACTGGATTCCCTGAAGGGACAGATTCTGCTGCCCCAGGGGTTTTACACATCATCGATGCTGAGAGTACGATCCTGAAGTGAAATTACTGCTTGTACTTCATTGAGGAAATCGCAACCCAGAAGGACCTCAGCACCCTTTTGTTTTAATCTTGTGACGTGAAACCCCATAAAATTCTATTGAGGATGTATAGTGAACATGGTAGCACACCTTCTCTGACTACTGTTATGGAAGAACCAGGATCAATCAAAGCACTACACTTTATATGTCTTTGCAAGTTAGCTGTGACTGGAGGGACAGAACATTTGTCCTCATCTTCCAATCCACTGACATACCCTCGCCTACCTTCTAATGGTGGGGCGAGGGTGTTAGCCCGTTTTTTGCTGAAACAACAAGTTAGCAAGCCTTTCTACCACGTACTCATATATTAAGTGATTGGAAGAAAGAGGGTAAAAATGTTAAAGACCGATACACAGGAGCGACAAGTGTAGGCTTTGTCGAAGCCCACAACTGCTGAGGTTGGCACTCTTGGCTCATGTGGCCTGGCAGTCTGCACCTCCAGCATGTGACTGGATACCTAATGGGGTGCTGATTTTGAAAGTTGTTCCCCTGAAGGTCTCGATGTCTCTGATCCCATTCCATCCTCCCCTGGTTTCCTCTGTCTCTGGGCATCCCTTGTCCCCTATCCACGAGAAAGAGTGAAGTACGACGAATTCCTTTTTCCCGCACCTCCTCCTGCGCAGCTATCTCAATAGCATTATCAAGAATTGGGCAATCC
The DNA here is from genome assembly GCA_905338385.1 of Darwinula stevensoni. Lineage (NCBI taxonomy): Eukaryota > Metazoa > Arthropoda > Ostracoda > Podocopida > Darwinulidae > Darwinula > Darwinula stevensoni. The sequence goes on along the minus strand of CAJPEV010002463.1, from coordinate 38,245 downwards.
TTCCAACGTATAAAGAACCGGAGATCAGGATTACGAAGCCCTTGCTCAAACCTGACTTTCAGGAGATTCTGAAGCAAGATGGTGTCCGCCTTCTCGGAGACTCTCAGGAGTTTCGCACCAATCCCTTTGATGCAGGCTCCCCAGGTCCGAACTGTTTCAGTGGCCATCTGGTTCATCTGGGACAACTGAACCTGTAAAGTTGAAAGTCTTCAGGAACAGCGTAGAGCTTCATAAGAGCCTTACTTAGTTCGTCAAAACTCTTGTAGGGAGAGGTTTCCTCGTTGAATTCCCGGGCTGGTCCGGTGATTCACATCACATCCACTTTGGATACACATCATTTGCAGCCATCAAATGTTCATTGTGACAGAGAAATGAATGCTCCTTTGCATTCTCCAGTAGTTTCTGCAGTCACCGCTGCAGTAAGTGAAGTTCTTGGGAAAAGTTTAAGATAAAGTTTAGCTCCTAATTGTGAACCCTTCTCTCCCCATAGCCCTAGATATGAAGCACCTTCATAAATGTTAATCCTTGACTAATGAGAGGTACCGGTAAAGTTTCCCTTTTTTATCGCACTTAAAAATCTTGTTCTAAAATATTTTTATTTAATTTTAGTACGGTGTTAAATTACTTCTTCTGACGAAGTCCTCATGTTTTGTTTTACTGTTTCAAGCATCTCAGCATTCATCATATTTGATTAAATCGTAAAATGGGTTAATTGACTATTACCATATTATTTGCCTTTTGGTTTCTAATTCATTACAAAGGCTTGCCAACAGTTAAACCAAGTAGTCCTTGCATCACTTTTTCCCGCTGAAGATCTTGTCATGGAGAAATTCCCAGAATACTCTGAAAAGCATATATCAAATGGCAAGGGGAAAATGCAACTGATTCAAGGAAAGATAAACTTCTGCACATCTTTCATTTTCTGTAGCACTGCAGATCTGATTAAAAATTAGAAACTTATTTCACTTATCTTGACATTTCTTTCCTCAGGCTGGATACCTGTGCGCATCCAGCTCTTAAGATTGACTTTACACCTGTACTCTAACATATCCCTGAAAATGTGGACACTTGCCTGCACAAGAGACATGTCTGTTGCTGCCTGCTGATGTCCTTATATCATGCAAGACATTTACCCTTCTCTCCACTCAATAGGATTTGTGAAACAAAAATCCTATCGGATTCCTACAGGATTATCTTCCTATAGTGTTCTTATAGGATCCAATAATACAGTATTTTTCTTTTTGAAAGATCTTATTGGATTCCAATAGTATTTTTTTTAAAAATAAGAATCCAATAGGATCTTTCCATAAGGGTACTCTGTGTCCGATTGCTGTTAGTCACGATGGAATCACCCTAGAACGTTCCCAAGAACATTCATGCAACACCTTGATTGAAACTTTATCGAACACATTTGGATGCTATTTGGTTGGTTGCCTCTGAATGCAATGGTGACTCCTATGACAATATAGCGCTTCGTTTCGTCTGTTGTGCAACAGCTTTCCCTGCCGCAAGTTTATATCTTATCAGCTAAAATTTTCGCATCCGCTAATTGTGACGATATATTTTTTACTATCGTTCTGTCACTATTGTAGATCACTTTGTGGTCTGTACGCCAAGAACGGATTATACAGGGAAGCGCAAAAGTTAATATTATTTTTCAAAATGGTTTTGATGAAAAGTTTCCTTTTTACTAATCCAATGCATCCTTAGGATCCGGGATTTTGCCAGCAGAAGCTCCTCTTCAAGGCAGGGTTATTGGCCGCAGTGAAATGCTGAAATCTGGGACGGTCTGGGTCGAAGTTTCAAGCAATTGAAAAATTCCACTCTTTTTCGCTAAGAGGTGTCAAAATCCATGAACAGGTCTACCGAGAAGAAATTCTAGAGGACAATCTGCTTCCTTGAGCTCAAAGACATTTCGGAAATGAAGAATAGAAGTTCCAACAGAATTCTGCAGCGGCACACAAGGATCGCATCACTTAAGATTGGATCAGGGACAGTTTCCCGGATTTCATCTCATCTCAAGAATGGCTGCTGTTTTCACAAGATTTCAACCCTTTCGACTACTCAATATACCGTATCTTGTAGTCGACGGCCAGTGCAAAGCGACAGAAATTGGTTGATTCCCTGAAGCGAGCGCTGAAGAAGGCCTAGGATGAAATTCCACTGAATACTTTGAGGAAAAGCATTGAGTACTTCCCAAAGAGATTGAAGCTGTGCAGGAGGAGGTCATTTAAGCCAAAATGATCACATTCCGTTCATAAGAATATGAATTTTCTATTTTCTCTCAGTTTAGAAACTTTTTTGATGTCATTAAAATGTCTCTGAAATAGTTATAAAAAATGACGAGTTCTTGTTCACCCTGTAGTAAAGGTATCTATGAAAAAATCTATCCATGTAGGAATACCTAAGAATTACCTAATAGATATTTTCTCCATTTCGACCAATTCAAACCCTCCTAGACGATTGACTTCTAGCATATTTTTACTTCTTAAACGTAACGGTAAGAGTATTTGTCGTAATCTAACATATTTTTCAAGCATTGTTACACCACCCACCACGCTCGACGCTACCGTACATTGGCATTTAATGCTAAGGAAATTTGAAATAGACGATACTTTACTAATATATCTCCTGACCAGGCAAACAAGACAGACAATCACTTGCAAAATATAAGCATTTGCTTCAGGAGGAGATGCAACTGCCTTGAGGTCGGTTGCTAAACTGAAAACAGGGAAAAGGGAATAGTGTACCTTACTCCACGCTCTACTTGCACTATACTTTATTTATTTCGTATTGGCCTTTGTTCCTTGCAGTTTTGATTCTGAGATTCTGATGAGAACGAAGAATGAAGAGACAATTTCAGAAAATAATCTGAGTTAACCCAATTTTTTTATTTGCTGATCATAGAGCGAACTTGTTCAGACATAAAGAAAATTAGAGCTGTGAAACCTTTCCACAGGCTTCATATGAACAACCACAACATTGCAATTCGTAATGCACGTTTTAGGAGACCAGTCACGGTTGGAGGTTTGTTCAACTATGCATTGTTTTCATTGAAGAAGTCAGATAAGAGCCTCTGGTTGTTTCGGTTCTGCTCTTCCCTCCAGGCAGGGCGAGTGTCCATCGTTTGGAAGCCCCAGTGCATAGTGAAGGCATTATTCAGAATCAGGAATGAAAAACCTAACTGGATCATCTTGTAAACCTATTGGCAGAAAAATGCAGAGGTCTTATCAAGTTCTGGTTATATCCTCACCATAGAACCATTTTTTCCCGAGTTGCATATAATTATTAGTGATGGTTTTCCCTTAAGTCTTACAATCTACTGGTATTAAAAGTGCCAATATAAATGATGTTATCCCGAATATGTGCCTTCAGCACTCCAACCTCCAAATCTGCTTATCACATTGAGTTTAGACATTTTTCAATGTGAGACGGAGCACATTTTTGGTATGAATCGTTCTAGGGTAAGTGCTGGTAATGTCTTTCTGGAAAGAGGGAGTTGTAGCAGTCGTATCGGCTATTATGAAGGAAAATTAACATTTTTAGGGTTGTAAAGGGGGCGGGGGCAACGGACCACGAGCAAGGGACAGCCATTAGGAGCAGCTTAAACAGGTCCCGTACACCGCGAACTAAGCTGTAGGAAAAGGCATGAAAGAGTCAAGTGTTTCTATGCCAATGTACGCACCTTACGTAATAAAATGGACGAGCTCAGGGGGAGGGCCCTGAACAACGTTTTCGATGTCATCAGAATAACCGAGACTTATGGTGTTTCTCACATTTCGAATGAGGAATTCGAGATCGAAGGGTACGACATTTTCCAGAAGGATTGGCACGGCAGAAAGGGGAGGAGACATGTTGAATGCTAAATCTTAACTGGGCGTTTGCGTCAAAGGAGACCTTGCCTTACTAACTTTGAAGCAATCGAACACTTGTGGTGCGAGATCGGTGGGGCAAGATCTCGAGGAAGGTATCGCTCTTCTGAGTTTTCTGACATGCCCGACGTTATGGTGCATAGAGGGGGTGCAAAAGAGATAGGGAATTTCTCGTTGCGGTTCAGGATGATCTTCTCTTTCAGTACGTAAAAGAACCGACTGGCGAGGAAGCATTATAGGATTTATTGTGATTTAGTGGAATATTAAGCGGTAAAAGAGCAACGTCAAGCCGAGTAAGGTTTCGTACAACTAAAGATGCCTAATTTCGAGAGACTACGCGAATGCATTTCAGGCATCGACTGGAATGAGAGACTCTTTGGACTAGCGGTAGAGGAGCAATTGGGGGCGATCAAGAAGTTATTCCAGGACTTTATGGAGGAATGAATCCACATTAAATTCCTGAAATTCCGCACAAGCTCACGGCAGATAACACGGACTAGGTGAAATATGGAAGGATTTCATAGACGTTGAAGCGGGAAATTAGACCTGCGAGGCGGGTGGTCTAATGATCTTTGAAATATCATTGAGAGCATCCTAAGGGACCACCTCTTGGATTACTTCCAAAGATTTCTTCCAAGGAAGGAGGCGTCGAAATTATATTGGTGACGGAAGGGAGGGATAAGGAGAATCTTGCAAACATCGTCTATTTAAATTTCGCGAAAGCTTTCGATACCGTTCCTCACAAGAGGTTGCTGGATAAACTGGAGGTCCAGGGGATCCAGGGTAGGGCAAGCGATTGGATCAGTACCTGGTTGGGAGAAAGAGAGCAACGAGTGATGATAAATGGGGAAGCTTCGAAGAAAATCGGATGCGGAAGCGGTGTCCTTCATCGTTCAGTTCTTGGATCGCTTCTTTTATTGGTCTACATAAGTGATTTGGATTTCGCCGTAGAGAGTAAAATAAATCAATTTCGCGACGACACCAATATAGGTTTTTCTGCATTTGAGGGGAAGACTTGGCCAAAGCCGTAAGAGATTCAGGTCTTTAGGAGGAGTGGAGCAAGAAATATAAAAGTAGGTATAACGTTATCTACGTCGGCCGAAACAACGGTAGGTCTTTCGACACGTTCGGCGATGCTGAATATGAGTTTCTCTGGAAGTTGACCTCAAGTTTTCCTTGCACGTGCAAGCGATGGTCGCCAAATGCAATAGGATTCTTGGTTACGTTCGTCGTTCTGTTGCAGGTATGACTTCGCGCGGAATTTACCGTTTCATGCGGCGCTGATGAGACACAAATTAGAATATTGCATCCAGTTTAGAAGGTCTACAAAAAAGTGTTATTTTTAGGCGCTCGATAGGGTACTGAGGAGGGCCACAAGAACGATTAAGGAGGTTAGCGGACTTCTATGCGAGAAGCGTTTAGAAGCAATTAGCGGCTGCAGGTCGCTACGCTGTCCGTCTAAAAGGTAGAATAAACTTGGCAGAAAACACTCGTATTGCAGAGGAACTGTTAGGAGACAAGTGGAGTAATGAGTAAGTCTTGACTTGTAGAAGTAATGTACATATGTGAAAATCGAATGTCATGTGTCCCTCTAAGGCGCAGTAAACAACTAGGATACGTAAGAAAAACCAAGCAATGCACACCTTTTTTTGCTTTAAGAGGATTAGGCCTAACCTAAAATTAAGGAATGCTTGATCTTGACACGTTATATCGAAATGGATGTAATCACCTCCTGATGTCACAATTTCCATTGAACCTTGAATCCTGAAAGTTGGCCCAGGGGATGATTTCGGCATATTGTATTTGAACCGTCTTTTGTGAGCATAACGTCTCCTTGACAATCCTCTGTTCACCTCATTACTCATTCAGAACTGAACATCTTCATTACATGTATACACTTTTAGCTTACAGTACACAGGGAGATTCCGTGCCTAAACACCATCACCAAGATATTCCAGTTGATTGCCACAATGGTTCATGGTGAACGGTTTAGCACGTTTTCATTAGACTGAAGATGACTTTGCTGATTTCGTCTCCCTAGAACATTCAATACTCTTGCATCACCGATTAGCTCATGTGATATTAGCGTGAACATATAATACAGACACCAATGATCCTGAAACAGTACGGACCATTTCCAAGAACATGTTCGAAGGCACAAGGGGAATTTATTACATGTGCGGCACAATGATAGCGACTAATTCCAGGAAATGCCTCGACACCACATTACCCCGAGGCTCTGAAAGTGTTGCTCACTGGTTCTAAAGTGATTTGAAGCAGGAGCATTCTTCCTTTGTAAAACGAATGCCTCCTCTCTACATCAAAATGGACAACCTGACAGTGCTCGCTGCGCAAACGACTGTAGTGGTTTGAGATGATATAGAGAGTCCTGACAAAATATCCCGAATTCCATGGTGATTGGGTAGCACACCTGACCGGCAGCAGGAGGACCATGTTCAATTATTGGCCGACTTTCGTTCAAGTTGCCCAGCATGGCTCTCCTATTCTGGAGCTCAGCATTCGCTGCCTCTTGCTGTTCAGCCTTACACTCCTAACGTGCAACAGGGAACTGCTCATTTGTCCTTCTAGCCATTATGGCTAGCACCTCCTAAAGCATCGATTTAGGCACTTCCCACCGCAAATGCAGTGGCAAACGTTGTTTCCGCGCTAGCACCAATCGTTTTTTACCTGCAACGACTGCCTCATCGCCGTTCTGAGGGACTTCTTTCAAGTTTTTCTTTCATGTTCAACCTCACCTCGCAAAAATCGCCACAAGTTTGATAGGAGGACCTGCCTGTTTGCGCGACGTATGAAACAAAGAACTTACGTTATTAATTTTATTTCATGAATCATTAGAACTCAAATATATCGGCCATGACATGAAACGCAAACAGAAAACTGTGGCCTGGAAGTGATGTCCTGAACCGCCATGCCTGACCTAAGAGAAAAAATAAAGTAATAAAAAAACACTTCTCCATTTTAATGCATTCTTTGCTGAACTTGCAATCGAACAGTGAAAAAGTGACACGCACTCAGTCGAGACAGGCATTTATTACTCGCAGAGTGGTGAATACGTGTAATGCGTTAGATGACGGATTTGTGGTTGCCCCTACTGTGACTATTTTAATGAAGAAACTGTATGCTTTCATGGACAGGCAAGAAAGTGAGGGGCAATATTGAAGATCCGGACTAGGCAGTAAACAACTAGGATACGTAAGAAAAACCAAGCAATGCACACCTTTTTTTGCTTTAAGAGGATTAGGCCTAACCTAAAATTAAGGAATGCTTGATCTTGACACGTTATATCGAAATGGATGTAATCACCTCCTGATGTCACAATTTCCATTGAACCTTGAATCCTGAAAGTTGGCCCAGGGGATGATTTCGGCATATTGCAACCGTCAAAATTGTGCTTCCACTACAAGTCCCCTAGTTACGGTTAGACAAGGATCCTCAAATGGTAGGAGTAATATTGTTAACATGGCTTGAAACAGCCATATTTGCTAGTTTCCTGGCAGTTGCTACCTTCTCTAAGCGCTCTCCGAAAATGCTGCAAAATCTTGAAGTTTGTTAGGCTTTTGCACCTTCCGTTATTTTATTCCCCTCTCGGTATTTATTTATTGCGTCGCTGCATTCCTCCTTGAGTCCGTTGTAAACGACAGTCATTGAAATGTGTGCCGAGATTCCCGACTGTGATGCCTGTCTATACCAGTAAGTGTGCTAAGATGGCCAACACCTGACTCAATTTCACATTTGACCCAGGCCCTCGGAAAAGAAAGACCTGGGGCACTCGAAGTTTGTGGGACAAGGGATTTCTAATAAAAGTATCATCTTACCCAAGAAGAATGAGGTGGCTCCATTAAGAAAACCACCAAGCACGGTGGAAGGTAATGATTTGCTTAGGGTGCCGTCATTCGTCGCTCTCACCCTATCTAGAGCGATGCGAAAGCGGTTGCTGTCAAATGATTTTCAAGGGCCACGTCTCAGCTGGGATTTAGCCACTAAGAGCACGTGTATTGGTAGTTTTGAGAAACTGATCAATCCAATATTGCGCCAATTTGGGTGGAAGAGTCTTTGAGACATGCCACTTGAAAGTTTGGGAGGAAAATAACATTTTATGTAAAAATGACACTTCAAGTAAATTTAAAATTTTCATGAACTGCTCGAGCTAGAATGCTGCTTCATTGCTCAATATCAAGCGATTTAAATTTTCGAACTGCTTATTTTGGTCTTTCTGTGCTTCTGGTAGAAAAAGTCATTTATTCATGAAATTCTATATATGAAGGTGATCAACTCCAAGATGTTACTTGAACGCACCACATGCAGAAATTGGTGCCGATCGATAGAGCTCTTCAAGAAGTCCATATGTGACATTGGTCACGCAGTGGTCCGAGGTTGCCCTGATCCTCTAAAGGCGAATATATCGGGTACATAGGTTTAGGTTACGATGAAATGATATCGTACTTCAAAAAATGAATATTTATTCCGAATATTGATTTGCAGCAAAAACAGGGTGTTCATATTTTAAGGCAACATAACCAATGCTTTGCCGCCTATCCGCCGAACGCCATTAGGCCCACCGAGTTGCATATCTGCCAGGAAACACACAAAATATATGTTTCATCATTCTACATATGCAACCCGTTGAGCTATAAGATATGGTCTGAACTCCAGAAACAGGCGGCAAAAGTTCCACTATGTTGCGATTAAATACGAAAAACCTTTACATTGTTCTGGATTTACAATCCAGAGGAATAATGCTTTTATGGTGTCGCTTGTTAATAGCCCATTACGTTTTAAAAATGGAATCTGCCTACAAAGCTTGTTTCTCTTTTAACTGAAAAAAGTTCCCTGATGGGATTTAAAGGAATTTTTTTTCTTTTGAAAGGTAGACTCAGGGAACCTCATAGCCCCCAGTTTCAGCCTTATACGTTTCCCCTTAATCATGGCGGGAAAAATATGTATTTAAAAAAGCGACCCGCCCTATGGTCGTGCTCTGAGACGCGCAAAAATTGAATTTTTCCATGAAACAACATCACGTTCGTTATGAATACGCCACCTGCTTTTCTATTTCTGCCTGATTCGGTAGGTTATAAAAAAGTATATTATACATTACATAGTTTTCTGCAGGATACTAATATATAACTATATACCAAGTTTCATATTTCAACGCCACATACGCCAGGACAAAAAAATACTTGAAAATATCGGCCCCAAAAAATATCCGCCTGGGCATGGATCTAACATTTTGCATTTTTCTTGAACTCATTGTCTCGGTTGGCACCACCATGCCAGGTTTCAGCTTTCCATGTCTCTTTGTTTTACTCACGCAAAAATAATGTTATGGAGGGGGAATGAGAATTGGTACATGGAAAGTAAAAGAGGCCAAAAGAAAGCCAAGGACTGGCCGGGAATTGAACCCGGATATCCTGATTGCTTCAGAAACTGGGTGGCATGGAGTTTCCAGAGGATACATTTCAAAAGAAAAATATCATTAAAATCCATCAGGGGATTTTCTTTCAGTCCCATGCTCCTGATTTTTTTGATCCAACGAAACAGAGTAAAAAAATTTGAACTTTTCTCAGAAGTAACTGATTGCTGAGTACAGGAAAAATTCTACTTTTAAAATAGCTCCTTAGTGTAGATTATAGCAGCGAAGTATTTCACAATTTATTCTCCACCCTAACAAAAAGGGACACAAGAAAATATTAGAGGTTAGGCACACCTGAAATCATATAAGTGATGATTTTGATCAAAATCAGGGCTTCCGTCCCAAAATATCACGTATTTTAATGGGGACGTTCTTTAAATACGTGTTTGCCATTTTGCAAGGAATACATTAATTAATCAAGGTAATGGAGCGCCAAAGGCGAGACCATAGGGAGTTTGTTTGCCCCAAGGGCAAAGGAACTCGCTAGTAAATATATAATGACAGTGGAATATTTTTTAACTCAGCTATCCATTAGGTACTTCTTCGCCAAAGTAATATTTTAAGCGCCCTTTGCTTTGCTGGATCATAATCTTTTTTTTTTTACCGAACTCCATCCTCAGCGAACTACATGCCCACAAAATATCAATATTTATGTTTCGCCTTTTGCTGTTGAAAAAAAATTTTTCGAATAGCCGACCCACCCATAAAGCAATGCCCAGAAGGGATACACCATGAAAGCTGAGTAGAGAGTAAACATGAGTTATTACTTGCTTTGTCGATAACGGTGAATACTAATTTGTCTTGAAGCTTTTCAAGGGTGTATTTAAGTTCTAATTTCCTGATATCGAACAAATTTTCGGAATCTTTTTGGAGTGAAAGTACGGGGCAGGAGCCTGACACGTCCAGTAATGTAAATGTTTCACTCTAGAAAGGACTTGGAAGGAATTCTGGCCTTCCAAGCCGCGCTTTTTACGAATTTATCTAAAGCCATTAGGAACGTCTCAAAAAAAGGCATTAGGAACGTCTCATTTTTATTTAACTTCTTGTTTATCCTGTATTTGGTACCTTGTCGAAAGAGGTTTTTAAATTTGGCGTTTGCAACTATCTATATGTCCAAATCTCCAGTAATAACATGCCCATACAGACTATCTATGAATTTCCTATATTTGTCCTCGTTACATGCACAAGGTAGACCTTCAAGAGTTGTCAAGTCGAGGTTTTGAATGAATTGTCGATAGTTGCACACGATCCTGCCAAAAGATTTCGGCAGGCTATAGGAAATCTTAGGATATGCTTTTTTGACAGGAAATTTATATCTGGCAACGGAAATACCTAGAACGGCACTCAGTTTGAAGGAATTTAGACATTTGCGTAAAAACGGAATAATGATGAAGGATTTTCCATAAGCTTTACTTTCCTCTAGGGAATTCATTTTCAGTTTGTATTTGCAGAAGTCAATGACAAAGTCCCAGAAGTGCCTGTTGTCCTTTTCGCTTTAAATTACATTGAGTAGAGAATTCAATTTTGCTTTGCAAAGGAAATTAATTTCCCTCTTTATTTTATTAATGGCATTCTTCATAGTTAAAAAGTAATTAAATAAAAGGAGGAGCAGGTGATCTTGTAGATTAAATGGCTATTTTTGCAGAAGGGTTTACTTAGTTTCAGATTCCTTAGTTTCAGAACCTTGAGCTGCTGATTGCAAGATAAGATCTTTGACCAGAGCAGACAGCATGTGTAATAATGTTGAGTCCTATGTTTAATACAGAACGGCTTTTTAAGCGATAACCTGGTAGGGCAGTGGCCAACTTCCCACTAAGGCGCAAAGATAGTGAAAAGGAATTACCAATGGTGCCTGTCCCACCCAAACCAATCTTGGCGATCGGAGAATGCACCCTACTACTATTACAATGGTGTCAGCCCCCACTCAGACCGATCTAGGCATGGGGGAAGGAACCCCGCTCCCGAACTGAAACCTACCTGATCGGCTTAAAAGCCACCCATTCCCCTCCCACTGAGTCGGCACCAAGTGATTTCTATAGCCAGATAAGTTATGGTCAAAGTTCTTACTTTGCAATCAGCAGCTCAAGGGACATATCTGGCTACCGAAATCCCTTGGTGCAGTCTATATATATATATATATGTAGTGAAAAGGAAATACCAAAGGTGCCTGTCCCACCCGAACCAATCTAGGCAATGGGGGAATCCATCCCACTACAATGAAAAATTCCTTAGATACGAAGCATCCTGTTTTTTGCCCATTGCATGGGCTGGCGTACGCAGATGAGTCCACTTCGTACTTGAATAATAATAATAATAGAATACATATTAAAGAGAGAGAGAGAGAGACTGCACCAAGGGATTTCGGTAGCCAGATATGTCCCTTGAGCTCCTGATTGCAAAGTAAGAACTTTGACCATAACTTATCTGGCTATAGAAATCACTTGGTGCCGACTCTGGGGGAGGGGAATGGGTGGCTTTTAAGCCGATCAGGTAGGTTTCAGTTCGAGAGCGGGGTTCCTTCCCCCATGCCTAGTTCGGTCTGAGTGGGGGCTGACACCATTGTAATAGTAGTAGGGTGCATTCTCCGATCGCCAAGATTAGTTTGGGTGGGACAGGCACCATTGGTATTTCCTTTTCGCTATCTTTGCGCCTTGGTGGGAAGTTGGCCACTGCCCTACCAGGTTATCGCTTAAATAGCCGTTCTGTATTAAACATAGGACTCAACATTATTACACATGCTGCCTTCTCTGGTCAAAGATCTTATCTTGCAATCAGCAGCTCNCGCCCCGAAAGAGTAGGTCTCCTGATAGATTCGAAATCTCTCTCTCATATGCGCGCTTGCTCAGGAACCGGGTAGCTCCATATTTGTTGGTTGTGAATCTTGTAACTAACAACATTTTTGTTTCTTTATATTTTGTTGAACAACCTGGTAACCTTTAGGCACTTAAGTAATAAATTAATTATCAGACTCAGTTGTGTGGGTAGCTCCATATTTGTTGGTTGTGAATCTTGTAACTAACAACATTTTTGTTTCTTTATATTTTGTTGAACAACCTGGTAACCTTTAGGCACTTAAGTAATAAATTAATTATCAGACTCAGTTGTGGGATATTTCTTTCTCGGCCGTGAACAGGCACGGACCTTTTCTCCCCAAGGAAAGGATAGTTGTCAGGCGCGGGACGCTAGGAAGCGAATTTGATCAAATATTTGTTGTCAGTACTTAACAACCTGCCGCAGCGCCCCGTGCCCGTGACATATGGCGCAGTCGGTAGGATACAAATTTTGATTGGCTGGGAAAACCCTGATCAAAATTTGTGGAGAAAGAGTAAATATAAAATTAACGGTAAGAACGTTTACAACTTTTCGAAATTGTCAAGTCCTGTTCCGAGAAAGGAATATCGGAAGTGAGTCCCTGCTGTTCTTGTGAGTAAAAACTGTAAAGATAAAAATGGCGGAAGCGAAGGACCTTTCAACCCTACATTCAGATATCTTGAGGTCTATTCCAGAGTTTTCTGGTGAAAAGGGATCAATCCCGGCGCGAGAATTTACTGACAAAGTGAAGACGGTCAAAACATTGGTGGGATGGGAAGATCAGGTGGCAATCGCAATCGTAAGACTAAAGGTCACAGAACCAGCCCGTTCCTTCCTTGCGGCGGACCCTAAGGCAAAGGATGCCACAAAACTAGAAGACATCCTTGAGATTTTGATATCACAATTTGAGAGAAAAGAGGATCTCACCACGTTGTATCATGAACTAGCCAGAATGGCCCAGTACTCAAGTGAGAGCATGAAGGATTGGGGTGCAAGGATTAAGAAAATAGGGGCTAGGTTTCTAAGAATCACAACGGATTCTACGCTATTGAGAGAGATGCTTCAAAGCAAATTTGAGCAAGGGGCCAGGAGCGCGGACATGAGGAGGTTTTTGCGGTGGAGAAAATACGACTCTTTTGACGATATGGTCGCGGCGGCAGACCAGGAAGAACGAAAGGACAGGCCAATGGAGAGGCCTGGCGTGTTCGGCGCTGCTCGAGTGCAGCGGGAATTCGTTCCCGTGGGACGTACACCCCAAAAACTTCAGCCAAAACGAACATTTTTCACACCCCAAGGACATCAACCACCAAATCAGCAGTGGAATCGACCACCTCCTCCTCCTCGAAACGGAAGACCGACTGTTGGACCGACCTGCTGGAGATGTGGAAAATTGGGACACCTCCAAAGGAATTGCTCATCATCACCAAAGTCGTCAGGGAGTACGCCACAAAGGTCTGGTTTCAAATGTTATACCTGCGGTGAGCCAAATCACTTCGCTCGAGACTGCCCTAACAACAAACAGTCGGGAAACTCAGAGGGACCCTCGTTTCATCAGGCATGAAGCGAGGGGAGTCAAATCAAATGCTAGAAATTAATTTGCCTGTTGTGCCTGGTTTTGTTGAGAATATTCCCACTGACATTTATTTAGATTCAGGTTCACAGGCTACCATAGTAAATTCAAATCTTCTTTCAAGAGAAATCCTCAAATCTCGTTTTCAAGTAAACACTAAGGATAAATTGTTTGGTATTTCAGGTCATTTGCTTCATAGTCAAGGTTGTTTTGAGTTAATGTTCAATGTGGCAGGAAAAGATGTTTGTGTCACCGCATGGCTATCCTCTAAAGTGTGTGGCATTCCGGCTGGGGTTGTAGCAGGACAGGATTTGCTTGCTGCCTTAGGTGCCAAGTTAGATTTCAAAGAAAGTTCATTGACCTGTGGAAGAGTGAAGCTGCCATTTCAGAGTGCCGTTATGGGGCGGGACCATGCGATGGGCACTGTCCGTAAGGGTCTGCGACAGATGCCTGGGAGACGGGAAGGGCTTGAGAGGGAAAAGAAAAAGAATGAAGGGAACATGAGAATTGGTCAAGGGCAAGGGCGGACACCGTTGGGGCTGACCGACAGAGAGAGTCAGGGGGGCCATAAACCTGACGGGGCAATTAATGTCGGGAAAAGGGAAAACGGGTCTCAAGGATCGGGGGCCACGATAATGGACCCTCTCATGTCCGAGAATAATAGAGTGAGAGTCAGACCGATAGGAATTCGGGACACGGGAGGACTCTCGGAGGTTCCAGGGAGGAACAGAAAATGGGGTTCATTAAGGGACAGGGCATGCGCAGCTGTTAGGACGAAACAGGTTGCCGAGATCCCTCCGAGATGTGAACGAGTCGTGTTGACAGACGTTCCGTTCACAGAAGGGACAGAAGTGTTGTTCGAACCCGTGGGTTTAGGAATACCTGAGGTATTGGTTGCCTCGGTATTAGCCAGGGTAGAACAGGGGCAGATCCCCCTTAGAGTAATGAACCTTTCGAGGGTAGGGGCAAGATTGCCAAAAGGGAAAGTACTTGGCAAAGCTCAGATGTTGAATGATTCCAAATCGATATCAGTCATGACGACGCAAAGGTCTCGACCTGTTCCTGAGATGAACCAGGAAGACCTTGCGGAACTGTTTGATCTTTCGGAAGTACCCCCAACCAACAGACCAGGGTTGATAGATGCGTTACATAGCTACGCGGATGTCTTTCAACTTCCCGGTCAGACACTGGGAAATACTCCGTTGATCAAACACGTCATTGAGACTGGGGAGCATTCGCCTATAGCTCAAAGACCCTATAGGGTACCACAGAGCAGGCGGAATGCCTTGAAGGAAAACATTCAGGAGATGTTGCAGGAAGGGATAATCAGACCTAGTACCAGTCCGTGGGCCTCCCCTGTTGTAATAGTGGACAAGCCCGATGGAAGTATTAGGATCTGTTGTGATTATCGGAAACTGAACAGTGTGAGTCAGTTTGACCCTTATCCCCTCCCACTCATTGCAGAAACACTGGACTCACTGGGGAATGCCAAGCATTTCAGTAGTTTGGATCTAGCTAGCGGGTACTGGCAGGTTCCGCTAGCGGAGAATTCCATTGAGAAATCGGCATAACACTAAGGTCCCCCCTTTATACTTACCTGTTCTTACGGAAAACCTAACCGTCCTTCAGGAAGTTGAAAAGTCGCTGAGTACCATGTTCTCTTCTCAGGACTACTATACGAAGTATGTCTTGTATATCTTGACGACATCATTATATTTAGTAGCACAGTAGAGGAACACATGGAAAGGCTGAGGGTGATGTTGCAAAAGCTCAGGGAAGCTAATCTTAAGTTGAAGCCAAGCAAGTGTAAGTTTTTCAGAAGTGAGCTCAAATATTTGGGGCATATTGTATCACGGCAAGGGGTGGCTATGGACCCAGAAAAACAGAGAGCCATTCGGGACTACCCAAGACCTAGGAACAGGATGTGAGATCCTTTTTGGGGTTAACAGGGTTTTATCGCCGTTTTATTGACGGCTATTCGAACAAAGCAAAACCTCTCACCCTGGTCCAAAACAAAGTGGTGGATTTTATTTAGACCGCGGAAGCAGAAGAAGCTTTCCAAGTGCTAAAGCAAGCACGTCAAAGGGGACCCATTCTTAAATATCCGGATTTTTCAAGGCCCTTCATAGTAGCGACGGACGCATCAAATCTTGGAGTAGGGAGTGTGCTTGCTCAGTTGCACAATGGGAATGAGTTTCCGATAGCATATAACAGTCGCCAGTTAAACAAGGCGGAACAAAATTATTCAACCATAGAGAAAGAGCTCCTGTCCGTAGTGCATGCCTTACGAACGTATAGACCCTATTTGTATGGCAGAAAATTCACACTAATTACAGACCACAGGCCACTGCGATGGCTCATGTCTCTTAAGGATCCTTCATCTAGATTAGCACGTTGGTCAATTCTCCTTCAGGACTATCAATATGATATTGTCCATCGCCCAGGGAAAAAGAACTCGAACGTCGACGCCTTGTCGCGAATACGGATACAAGGAGGGGGGGAATCAACTTGGGAAAGAGATGAAGCCCATTACATGGGAGCAATTAAGAAATCCGACAACGAGGAAGATGAAAATGAGGATTCCCTGTTATTCACTCCTTGGTTCGATCAACAAAGAATCAATGAAAAACAAAGACAGGATCCTAAATTGAAGGACATAATTGACAAATTGGAGACTGATCAACTCGCGGAGGGGAAAATATGCTTGCAGAGGAATATAGGACGTCCTAGGGACTACTTTATCGAATCACCACCAACATCAATGGTAGAGTAGTGGAACAATTAGTCGTTCCCGCCAGCATGATTAGGTATGTGATTAGATTGAACCATGAACCTCCAATTTCGGGTCATCTTGGGGTCAACAGGACATTAGGCCGGTTACAAGTAAGATTCTATTGGGCAGGCATGGCCAAGGATGTAGGTTACTACATAAAAATATGTCAATCATGTCAGGAAAGAAAGAGACCAATGGGAGAGAAGGTAGCCCCATTGCAGCCCAACACGGGAGCCCAAAGACCCTTTGAAATGGTTTCCATGGATATTCTCGGGCCTTTGCCCACGACAATCAATGGAAACCGATACCTTCTCATGTTCACAGACTATTTCACGCGCTGGGTTGAGGCAATCCCCTTGATAGATCAAAAAGCGGAAACCATCGCAAGGGAATTCGTAACGCAGATCTTGTTAAAACATGGAGTTCCAACTAAATTGCTGACCGATTGCGGATCAAATTTCCTGTCAAAAATGATGAGGTCAGTCTATGAATACTTTGGGATACGGAAGCTATCAACAACTCCGTACCATCCCGAAGGAAATGGTCTCGTTGAAAGGTTCAACAGAACCCTAGCGGATATGATATCTCATTATACGGAGGATCAACGAGACTGGGATGAGTTCGTCCCATTTGTGGTGTTTGCGTACAGGAATGCCCCACAGGAGAGTACAGGAGAAAGTCCTTTCTATCTAATGTATGGAAGGGACGCAAACCTTCCTTTTGATGATGTGATAAAACCTCAAAGGGTTAGTTATGCAATAGCAGAAGACTATAAGGAAGAGATGGCAGCTCGGCTCCACAAAGCATTTTCGCAGGCTAGGCAAAATTTTCTAAAGGCAGCCGAGAAAAGGAAACACTACTATGATCAACGAGCAGTTTCCCCAAACATCAGAATTGGGGATATGGTGCTGATCCATTTCCCTCAGGTGAAACCGGGGAGGGTGACAAAATTAGCACGAAGATGAGTGGGTCCTTACCGGGTACTGAAACAGGTTGGCCCGGTCAACTTCGAAGTCTCTAAGATCGGTTCAACTAAAACTGAATTAGTTCACGTAAACCGAATAAAGAGGTTCTTCGCTGCCGGATACGGTTATGAGGAGATAACATACGAAGAAGAGGAGAACAATATGCACCGCTGTTCCCTCGTGAAAGGGACAAGGACATTCATGAGGTTGAGGAGGAGGAAGGGCAGAAGGCAGAGGAAACGTCCAGGGATGAACCTGGAGGAGCATCTATCAACCCCCTTGAATTTAAGGAGGAACAGATTCCTTCAGAGGTTGAAGAGGAGGCTACGGAGGAGGAAGGAGGCCAGGTAGTGCCACCACCCGTACCACCTCGTTATGGCAATTTACCCATTCCACCGAGACCTGCACCGAAATACTCCGTCCGAAATAAGGGGCCCGTAGAAGATGTGGAATGGGTGATGCCGACTCCGACAAGACGTCGAGGGGCACCAACAAAGCCGGACAACACAGCAAGGCCAGCACAAACAGTATTAGTTCGGCCGTCGCCAACCTGTGTTGGACCTACAATGATGGACAAGATAATTTGGCTTGTCCAGGCATTAGACATGTAAGTCATGAACAGGGAAGCGTCCTGGGCAAGACGGTAAGCTGCATCCATAGGAGTGTCCTGGGCAAGACGTTAAACTGTAACCGCTGGTGTCCTGGGCAAGACGTTAAACTGCATCCGTTGAAGCAAGACATTAAACTGCATCAAGCGTCCTGGACATGACAAAGGTACCTGGGCTTATTCTGTGGCTCAACAAATGACCCTAGTAGTAACATGTCCACGAACGGACCAGAAGAAAGTGATCAATAATGTCACTAATCATTCCTTAAATTTCTCTGGTCTGATTACTTTGCCAGCCACATGCAGTGCGCATGCGGCTGGATTGACATTGCCTTCCAGCTACACGGGACATTCGAAAGGAATTCAAGTAATTCATCATATCCTTCAGATACCTGATGTTAAGAGCCTGCTAAATGCCTCGATCATAAGTTTGTTGAAAAAAGTGGTGAATGATGAGAAATACGAGGAAATGAGAATGAAAATCGAAAGTATAAGGGGAAGTAGCCTCATTCCAATGGGACTTCCTCTTCATGAAATTGAGAAAGAAATTCCGCAACTCGATAAAAAAGGTATGTCAAGTATTGCCTGGTTCGAACCGAGAACCATCCCCGCACCCACGATCACAACGTTGGCTATTCTTGGGTTTATGGGCGGAATTGGGTGGATTGTTTGCCGCTCATGCGCTAGATTATCGGTCATTAGACACCAAACCAATGAGGGGATCTTCTCTGTGCCAAGGTTTGGATTTTTCAAACCGGCTCAAAAACGGCACCCATCACCACCTGTCCAGGAATTAGGGACTATAGAGGTGGTGCAAGAGAATGAAACACTGCATGAATATGGAAGTTTTAATTGAAAAGATTCATCATGTAAGGTTGTTCAAAGAATGCCATGGAGATGTTTTGTACTAACCCATTTTGAATTACTGTCTGTAAAAATGTGGAGCAACACTCTGGGCCAGGCAAGAAATTGTGAAAGAGAGAGAGAGGTGCCAATGAACCCGTGAGTGTGCTATGAGGCAATACGGCTTCGTCGTCCACTTTGCTCCAGGAGAGGAAAAGAGACTCCCCCGCACAAACTTTGTCGGAGTAGGTTCTTTGGAAGAAGCCTACCCCGAGCAGTCGGTGCCGAGTGATGTAACGGGCCGACGCCCTTCCAGACATGTCGTCTAGGGAAAGGAAAATGAGGCATGCTGATTGAGGAGACGGACAGGAGTCAGGGTGATAAGCTGAGGAGACAAGGGGAAAACGTATGAGGGGACATTATCTCAGGGATGCCGGATCGGGATCACCATCCCCGCCCTTCCAGAGGTGACCTCCAGTCAGGATCCGGAGGACAATATCTTCGGACATCCCTGTCCAGAAAATCCATGTCGCAACCAATGGTTTATGAGACAACCTCATTTCCAAAACCATTGGTTGGACAGATACATGCTCGGAGATACGGACCAAGAAATTAATGAAGATGATTTTGTCCTCGAGTGCGTTTCCCAATAAGATCTGTTCCTGGGGATTGAACAACCAATGGGCGCAAGGTACCAGCCAAGAATCCCTCCTCCAGGAACCTCCTCAGCCACCCTGAAGAAAAAGGGAGAGACGTCGTCCGAGAACTCCAGTCCCGAGAGAAGCGAGGGGACTCGGCCCTGCCCTTGATAGTGAAGTTCTTCCCTCCTCAAGTCCGACCAGAGTGTTAGTGCCCCAGTTCGCCCCGAAAGAGTAGGTCTCCTGATAGATTCGAAATCTCTCTCTCATATGCGCGCTTGCTCAGGAACCGGGTAGCTCCATATTTGTTGGTTGTGAATCTTGTAACTAACAACATTTTTGTTTCTTTATATTTTGTTGAACAACCTGATAACCTTTAGGCACTTAAGTAATAAATTAATTATCAGACTCAGTGGTGGGATATTTCTTTCTCGGCCGTGAACAGGCACGGACCTCTTCTCCCCAAGGAAAGGATAGTTGTCAGGCGCGGGACGCTAGGAAGCGAATTTGATCAAATATTTGTTCTCAGTACTTAACAACCTGCCGCAGCGCCCCGTGCCCGTTACACTTGCGGCCTCAACCCCCTGATGACGCAGGCTGCCTGACAAATTTCTAGGATGAGATCCTTCGCTGTCCATTCTCTTTTTAACTTGCTTTAGCCTCGCCCCATTTCTGCAGGCTGTTTTGCCATAGATTAATTGCTATTTGTCCTCTTCTTCTGGGCTAGGAGCCAGTCATAGCCTGCCTGTTACCTTGGGATGCTATTGCTAGGGATGGCATCCCTGTTTTACTTTAATTCAATCTATATGCACGCCTCAAATTTGAGCGGTTTTCATCGCCCATTTGGGTATTAGCTAATCAAGCCAACCTTTTTACCTTACCTATATATATATATATATACTAGCGAGTTTGTTTGCCTGAAGGGCAAACAAACTCGCTATGGTCGCGCCTTCGGCGTGGTGTCAAAAAACATATTCTTAATGACGCCATGTCATTTGAAGCATGAGGATCACCAATTATTAATTGTAAGTGTGTCGTTTAGTGTTCCATTGGTGTGTGCAATTTCTGTCTATGGTCGAGGCACATCAATCTTCAAAAATGTAGGAGTAATGGCAGCCATATCACAACATATGATACCTGAGAGTTTTAACACGAACATGTCTAATATTAAAGATCAATGTAGGCCTGAACAATCGTGCAAGGGTTTGATACAAGCTTGCTGAATAAATTTCCATCAGGGCAAGTACCGCCAATGTCGAACTGTATCTGTAGTATGCAATGCAACATCTATTTATTTTCCATGACGATTTCTTTGCGGAGTGTGCATGAGAGTATTATTGGCCTAAGTGTCCGTCCATGGGGTTGGCCTAGGCCTGCGAAATTTATCCCCAACCCCACAAACAACAAAACGTGCCGGTAGGGCATGGACCCACAAATCTGGGCATTAGAAGACTTCCTATTGAATCGACAACCCATCAGCTATTCATATTCCTTCCGTTTTGTTGAAGGCAAGGGGAGCCTGAGTATGGCTTAAGCCTAAGCGCCTGTCTGAGGTCTAGACCTAGGCTTACAAAATGAGACCCCCTGGAATAAACCCCAAGGCCACTTACCCCCAAAGTTGGAATTTTTCTTGAGTCAGCAATCTAACACCTATGTGTGTACCAAGTTTCAGCCTCTCATCATGTCTAGAACATGGTTAGAATTAGCATCAGTAAGTCACCATCGTCACTATACAGGGCGTTTCATTTACATTGTACATCTTTTAACGCTCATATCTCTGAGAGGACCCAACCGTTCTTTACGAAATTTGACCACAATATAGAGCAACCTTTGCCAAATGATTAGACAGAGTTTCATAATCGCAGCATCATATATTGAGTTGAAACACCGATTCTGACAAAACTTCGGAAACTAATAGCTTATCAACTTGATGAAATCTTTCAAAGCTCATCGTTCGTTAGATAATGCCTTGATCCAGTGGTGCTGAAAATTTCATGATTGTATCACATCTTACTACGATATCAATCGTCAAACCATACCCACTTAACCCATCCGCTTACACTTAATACTCTCAATGCCATGGATTTTTCCAATGTTTTGGCCTGAGCCCCTGTTACCATCGCCCTGATGCAGGAGGCCTATGACCGTCTTCCAGTGGGGCATGGTCTGTTTTAGGAAGTCGACCACCACAGTGTTGATGTTATACATCCTCAGGCACTCGATAATCCATGAATGGGGCACCGAGTCGTATGCCTCAATCTCAATCTCAATTTCGCAGATACTGACTAGTATCTACGATAAGAGAAGGGACTTGAAGAGATATTGAACATGCCTATGTAGGTCGAGTAGGTGGAGTGGTTGGAGTTCCGTAGGTGACCAATCCATAACTCCGAAGCTGTAGTTAAGGACATGGGTGGCAAGGCTCTTGAGGGCAGAGATCTTGTTTTTGCCCGACAGCTCGGTCTTTAGTACGAGGCGGACACTGCGTTTGTATTCTACCGTCAGTCTCTGTTTCGTGCGTTTGACAGCCACGGAAGAGTTCTCTGGAAGAGTTCTCTTCCACACCGAGGTACTTATAAGTGTCGGGGGCTGTAAGCTCTTGGAGTAGTTCGTCGTTGGTGGTGGTAAAATCTCCCATAGGGGCGAGGACTCCGCGGTGGATAGAGAGTTTTGCGCACTTGTCGAGTCCGAATTTCATGCAGATGTCTTTCGAGAAGATGCTGACGACGTTGAGAAGGCTTTCGAGTTGTTTCTCATTGGAAGCGTAGAGTTTCAGGTCGTCCATGTAGAGAAGCTGGTTCATGCGATGGTCTGGATTCTACCCCTTTCCTATGCAGTAACCACAGTCAATCCGATCTAGCTCAGTACTGAGAGGGTTGAGAGCCAGACAGAAGAGTAGAGGAGATAGCGTGCCTCCCTGGAAGATCCCGCGTGTTGTCAGAGTGGAGTCCTGTCCCTTGAGGGACATGACCGTCTTCCAGCGAGGCATGGTCTGTTCGAAGAAGTCGACCACCATAGGCTTGATTTTGTACATCCTGAGGCACTCGATGATCCATGAATGGGGCTCCGAGATGTATGCCTTCTGGTATTCGATCCATGCCATCGAGAAATTATTCTTCCTGGTTCTGGCATCATCCACTACCATACGGTTGATTAAGAGCTGTTCCTTCCAGCCGTATGATCCTTTCTGACAACCCTTTTGTTCTTCCGACATGATGTTGTTGTCATAGATGTGTCGTTCGATTCGTGCCGCTAGGATTGAAGACAGCACTTTGGAAACGGTTGGCAGGCAGAAGATAGGCCTGTAATTCTTAGGTAATTTGGTCTCGGCGTTTTTCGGCAATAGGTAGGTGACTCCTGCCATGAGCCAATACAGGCATTTCCGAGGGGTCAGTCACTACTTTCTGCGTTTCTCTGGCGAGTTTCTCATGTAGCGATGTTAATTGCTTCAGCCAGAAGTTGGGAAGACGGTCATGCCCGGAGCTCTTCCAGTTCGCTGTTTGAGTGCCTTCGTCAGATCAAATGTTGTAATCGGTGGGTCACTCATTTCGGGAGTATCTGTTAGCTCCCTTTGACGTCGGAGCCATGTGGCATTGACGTTGTGGCTCGCCGGGCGTCCCACGATATTCGACCAGAATTTATTCTTCCACTTCCGCCTTGCCAGGAATCTTCTTCACTTCTATGGGTTTCGCTCCCAGTTCCCGGTAGAATAGCTTCTGGTTATTCGTGAAGCGCTCGTTATGCCGGATGTAATTGACCTTTTTCGTGTACCGCGTTATCCTGAGGGCCCAAGCTTGGATCTTCATCTTCACGTTCTCAATGGCGGTCGGGAGCGGCATCGGAGGTGATCTTGTACATGGGGCACAGCCGCTTGTAGGTCAGTTTCACTTTCCGGGATATGTTCCCCTTCTTGATCTCTTGAAGGGTACTTAGTTCACGCCTTGCTGCATCGATCCGACTTTGGAGGTGTCTCTTCCAAGGTGGAATCGAGGAAGGGCCTTTCCCGGATTTCGGGGTCGGCTTTTCTAGTCCTTGCCATTTCTAATGGATGATAATGGCAGCTGCAAAGGCACAGTGGTTCAGCTCAGTCAGTCAGATTGCAGTCTGCAAGGTCGCAGGAGCTGATGATCTGGTTGATCTCCTCGATGTCTTTAGAGATGCCAAGGTTGAGCTTTATAGGTCTTAGTAGGAGTCGGTTGGACATATGTAGGTGCCGCAGATCTTCAAGATGGTCGAGGAAGGAGATTCTTAGTTCTTCCGAGGGCGCTTCTAGCTCTGAAAGAGCCTCAATTGCCTTCGGTGGAACCTGAAGTGGAGTCTCTTCAGGTTTTGCCTCCTCGTTTTCGGGTACACTACATTCTGGTTTGTTTGGCTAGAGGGTGTTCAGGACTTCCAATTTGATGTTTTCCCGCTCCAGTCCTGAGAGCATGTTATTCCGCTCGACATAGAGTCTTTGATTCGCAAGTCGTTGCTCGTTGATATTCAGCTCTGAGTAAGATTGAATCCAGGGCTCGAGCATTTTCTTCCGGTACGCTCCTGGCGCATCGGATCGTGCTTGATAGTAAACCCGCATGATGTCAATGTTCATGGATTTTGTCCACTTCATACGCTTCCGTGCGAGGGGCATATTTTCTGTAGCAGAGGAGGGTCGATTGTCAACCCCGGCCCCTGGGACAGAGCTGGGTCTTTCACGAGTAGCCCTTACTTCTGCCTGGTGAGGAACAGGAACGTGAGAGCCTCCGGACGGCAACTTTTCAATGACTGCACCGGTAGACCTGCAGCCAGCGCGGCCCTTTTCATCCTGGGCGACGGCCGAGCGAGTATGAGTTTTTATTAGTTGTGGCATCATCATCTTTCCATGAGTGTGAGGACCTGGCAGGTAAGGCACATAGACCACAGGCACCTGCTGCACTGGGTGCACGTGGTGATCCTCTGATCCATGAGGCATCACCCCGTTGGATTCTCGAGAGTCTCATCCGACCTTTATCGGTGAAGTGCCCAGCACCGCCTTAGGCAAGCAGCTCGATCTTCCCATGTCACCCATCCAGGTTGTGCCAATATATATATATATATATATAGGATTTATAATATTTCCTGGGATATACAGTAATTTGAGCAGTGGACCTCTTGCATCCTTAGTTTACTTAATTTGGTTCTCTCAAAGTAAAGCCATTATTATTAAAACGTAATTAAATGTTCCAGATAAAGAAGCCTGGAGTACCTTTAAAGAGCAGAATATTATGGGACTCCATCCAAAGGAGAACATGCCAAAAGCTATTCGCATGGATCTGCGGCAAAAATTGAGTAGAAAATAATCGACTTCCGCGATGAATCCGCGATTTTCCGGTGGCGTGATCGGTGGGTGGGGTCCATAAATCGGTGAAGAGGCTGTGTCTACTGAGGCAGAACTCGCTAGTTGGTTCGGTGAATGTTGGATGGCGCATTGGGAATGATATTGCGTTGTTCGCCGATGCCATCGATTGACTTTCAGGTCGGAGGGCCAATGGGTCGCGTTCGCCTTGTCGTCAGGGGGATTTTAAGGGTAAAAGCGGCAGGACAGTATATGGGAGCCTGTTGAGTTTGTACGCGGAAGCCTGTCGATAACGGGGTTCTTTCCGGAGATACTGCCGGGACATTACGAGCTCGTCCCGAAAAAGTCAAGAAAGGAAGAATAGGTATTGGTATTGCGTAATGCAGGTTGATCCCGAAAGAAATCCGAGGAAGGCCTTTAAAGGAACTCACCTCGGGGTCCATTGTCCTCCCAAGATGTCATCAGTCATCTACCTGGCTTCCCGCGAATTCCAGGACCGAAAGGAAAATTGATCTGTCCGCGGAGAAATCGTTGTTCAAGCTTCCGAAGAGGAGAGAAGGATTGGTGTGTTTATGTCTTATACTTTAATTCGAAAAGGTCAAAAGCTGCAGTAACGGTGATGCCCCCAACGCGCAGGCTTACGATGCAATCCCATTCTGGATCATAGGCCAGGCCTACAACACTACGGCACTTCAGGCCATAGGCTAGGCCATCCACCCCTCTGAGCCGCAGGTCCTTGAGGCTATGCTATTCTAGGCCATAGGCTTGGTCATCCAACGCTTTTAGCGCCAGGTCTATCAAGCTACATCAGTCTGAGTCATAAACTTCATACTTAGCTGCGTCAATCAGAGGGTGGTTATAACTGAATGCGTGTCATGTTATCACTTATCGATTGCAAGTGCTCCATTTGATTACAATCTTTAATCAAGTGTTTTTTTTTCTGTATTCATTTTTTCCCGTTAGGTTAGGCGTGGCGGTTCGGAACATCGTTTCCATGCAATAGTTTTCTGTTTGCGTTTCATGTCATGGCCTACTTATTTGAGGTCTCATGATTAAGTCAAAGTAATAACGTAAATTCTTTGTTTCATACGTCCCACAAACGGACCGCTCTTCCCATCAAAATGGTCGCGATTTTTGCGAGGTGAGGTTGAACGTGAGAAAGAAATGTTGAAAGATGTCCCACAGGACAGCGATGAGGCAGTCACTGCAGATAATAAACGATTGGTGCTGGCGCGGAAACAACGTTTGCTACTGCAGTTGCGGTGCGAAGTGCCTAAGTCGATGCTTTAGGAGGTGCTAGCCATAATGGCTAGAATGACTGATGAACAACACCCAGTGGCATGTAGGGAGTGTCAGGCTGAACAGCAAGAGGCAGCGAATGCTGAGCTCAGGAATAAGAGAGCCATGCAGAATGCTGGGCAACTTGATGCAAGAAACGCAGCAATCAGGTGTCGAAAGTCGGTAGGCTGCCGGGAATTGAACCCGGACCACTTGCTTGCCAGTCAGGTGTGCTACCATTACCCTACGGAACTCGGGATATTTTGTCAGGCCCCTCCATGTCATCTCAAATCACTACAGTCGTTTGCGCAGCGACAGGCTGTACATTTTGCTGTAGGGAGGGAACATTTGTTTCATATTGCTGCCACAACGGAAAAGTGCTTCTGCTGCAACTCACACTTAACGCTCACACTGTTGTTCACTGGTGCTAATGCGGAGGCGAGGCATTTTCAGGAATTATTCGTTAGTATTCTGCTACACGTGCGCAAAATTCCTTCTGTGCTAAAGTCGAACAGGTTCTGGGAAATGACCCGTACTGTTTCAGATTCAGTGGTACCTGTACCATAAGCTAAAGCCAATAATCCATGAGCTAATCGATGAAGCTAAGAGTATTGAATGTGCTGGGAAGAAGTTGTGGTGGTGGCTGTCACCGCAACGCGCGAGGCCTACAAGACCAGATCATTAAAATGATGGCCATAGGCTATGTCGTCCACCACTCAAAGCGCCATGGGGCTATATCAGTCTGAACCATAGGCTTAATAGTTACCTGTGTCAAGCAAAGGGTGCTGCGGAACTGAATGCGTTTCACGTTTTCACTAATCGACTGCAAATTCTTCATTTGAATACATTCTTCGCTGAATTATATTTTCTGTATTCATTATTTTTTCCGATAGGTCAAACGTGGCGGTTCGCGCCATCGCTTCCATGCAATAGTTTTCTATTTGCGTTTCATGGCCAATTTGAGTTCTCATGATTGATGAAGCCAAAATAATAGTCTAAAAAGTCTCTCTTCATATGTCGCGCAAACGAGGTGCACCTCCCATCAAAATGATGGCGATTTTTGCGAGGTGAGGTTGAACGCGAAGAAGAAATGTTGGAGGAGTTCCCACAGGACGGCGATGAGGAAATTGTTGCTGGTAAAAAAAAAAAAGGTTGGTGCTGGCGCGGAAAAAATGTTTGCCACGGCAGTTGCGGTACGAAGTGCCTAAATCGGTGCTAGCCGTAATGGTTAGAATCGGTGATGAACAGCAAGCACATGTACGTAGGGAGCTTAGGGCCGCTCTGACCGCTGAACCAGAGGCAGCGAATGCCGAGCTTCGGAATAGGAAAGCCGTGCAGCCTGCTAAGCAACTTGATGCAAGGTTGGCATTTTCAGGAATTTGTCTTTTGCATTGTGCCGCACATGCACTAACTTCCCTCTGTGCCGTTGAACAAGTTCTTGGAAACGGTCCGAACTATTTCAGAATCATTGGTGTCTGTACCATACGCTAACGATAATAGCCGATGAGCTAATCGGTGATGCAAGAGTGTTGAATGTGTTGGGAAGACGAAATCAGGAATGTCGTCTTGAGTCTCATGAAAACGTGCTAAACCGAGGCGTTCACAATGGCTATTGTGACAATCGGCTCGAATATCATGACGATGGTGTTTAGGAGCAGAATCTTCCTGTGTACTGTAAGCTGTATGTGTATAAATGTAATGAAGCGGTTCAGTTCCGAATGCGATGAACAGAGGATTGTCAAGGAGACGTTATACTTACAATAGACGATTCATATTTCCCCTTATTAGACGGCCAGCGCAACGGCCGCAGGCCGCTAGTCTTATACTTTAATTGGAAGAGCCCGAGAGTTGTGGTGGTGGTGGCTGTCACCCTAGCGCGCGAGGCCTACGAGACTATCACTTCAGGCCATAGGCTACGCCATTCTCCCCTCACTGCGCCAGGTTCTTCAGGCTATGCTTTTCTAGACCATAGGCTTGGCCATCCAACGCTTTTAGCGCCAGGTCCATCGAGCTACTGTATATCAGTCTGAGCCATAGGCTTCATACTTAATTGTGACAAATGGTGGTAATAACTGAATGCGTGTCACGTTTTCACTGATCGACTGCAAGTTCATTTGAATACATTATTTGCTGAGGTTTTTTTTCCGCTAGGTCAGGCATGGCCTCTCTCTGGAGTTACCACCTTGCCGTGGTGAGAGGGCTTGCGTATCCCAATGACCCAAACGGATATACTGGCGGAGGTACCATTTTGTGGTGCCTCTGGTAGGGTCTCCCATGCCAGGCTGACAAATGGATAGGGATCAGACAAAGGGTAACTTAACAACTGTAACATGGTGAGTTCAATTATAAATGATTATAACGCATCGTCCGTCGCGCGGGTTAACAAGGGACGCGTTCGGGTCTTAGGCAGAGGGGCCCGTTCGAAAAATATTTTACAGTCTCCCCATATCGTTGCGCCTCGCTTCAGAGGTAGCCCCACCAGTGCGCCCACTACGCGCTTGGGGAAACGGTTGGGGGCAGCGCAAAGAGTTTATACTCTAAGAGGACCGACACTGGATAACAGACCTCCATCCATGGATGGATGGATGGAGGTCAGGCATGGCGCTTCGGGACATCACTTCCATGCAATAGTTTTGTGTTTGCGTTTCATGTCATGGCCGATTTATTTGAGTTCTCGTGATTGATGAAGTTAAAATAAGTCTATATAGTCTGTGCTTCATATGTCGCGCAAACGAGTGGTGCTTGCTGTAATGGCTAGAATCAGTGATGAACAGCAAGCATATGTGCATAGGGCCGCTGCGACCGCTGAACAACAAGAATCATTGGTGTCTGTACCATACGCTAACGCCAATAGCCCATGAGTTAATCGGTGATGCAAGAGTATTGAATGTGCTAGGAAGACGAAATCAGCAATGTCGTCTTGAGTTTCATGAAAACGTGCTAACCGAGGCGTTCACAATGGCGATTGTGGTAATTGCTCAAATATGATGACGGTGTTCAGGAACAGAATCTTCCTGTCTACTGTAAGCTATATTTTTATTAATGTAATGAAGCGGTTTAGTCCTGAATGGGTAATGCGATGAACAGAGGATTGTCAACGAGACGTTATGCTCACAATAGACTATTCATATTTCCCTAATTAGACGGCCAGCGTAGCGGCCGCAGGCCGCTAGTTTCTTATAACTTGTCAAAGCCCAGTATGAGACCAAACTAAGTCGTAAAAAGCGCAACAAAGGCGAAAACATTCGGTTTTTTTCTTGCTTGCCGTGATCTGCATTTTGAAAATGACTCCATTCGAATGTCCGTTCAAATTGCGCGGTAGGAGAAACGGTTAGGATGTAAAAGTGATTCACTGATTATGGTCTTCTGAATAGCACAGTGAGTCACCAAGATAAGAGTTACTGTCAGTCCAATCAGGGGAGCTCCTCGTTATCTTTCACGGCGATAAGTGTTCACATTTCGTTGTAAGGCGTTGAACTGTGTGGATATTCATCCAGCTTCTCCTGGTTCTGCATTCATTCTACCTATTAGACCTGTAATGAGGTAAGAAACAACGTATTAAAATAATTATGTTATGGTAAAGTAAAATCCTTACTTCTACGATGTCAAATACTTCAAGAAACTAAAAATGTTATATGGTACTTGGGAAATGGCAATAGTCTGCATGCATTCTTGATATTCATTGTACTTGCAGGACGTTCCTCCATATGCCCGAGAATATCATCTCAAGCAACGATTCAGGTTGAAGCGGTCAAAGAAGTATGGCAGGGTGAGTTGGCCCATATAGTGAAGCCTTACAATTTTTAAAGTTTGCAACGAGTGATTTTTGCAAATTTAAAGTGTTGCTACCTTTCTTTTCATTGGCATTTTGTGCCTCAAGGAGGCGTCCCTGTGATGCGATTTTCTCAAAGGTGTTTCTGTGAAACATGCATGATGTCATCGCGATGCACTCCGTGACCGGAATACGGAGCGAAACATGTACAATCAACCCATAAACAATTATAAAAAGGACGAGTATGGGATTGATCCGTATACTCATTCAACATTTGGAAACGACTGCAAGCGGTGATGGAGATGTTTTTAAATCAACGCACCATGCAGGTAATCATAGCTAATGCTGGTGGAAAGGCAAAGCTGACTGATTTTCCATGATACGGGAATGATGTTAGCGGCAAGGAACCCACCGCACTAAAAGAAAATTCGCCATATGAAGCTTGCGCACGCTGAAGCCACCTAGGTAGTAAATTAGTGGACGCCAATTTTACTATAACAATTTCCGTGCATGGAAACCTGCAACTGACAATTATATTGCCAGCCAATTGTGAGTAAGTCTCTGTTTGCAGCCATATATTCCTCTCGTGTGCACCTTCGCTTAAATTTCCGAAAATAATTATCGTGCTGATGTTAATAAGAAGGAACACACTGACGCGCTGAACGTGTAATCGATGAAGTAGAGATCTAACCTTGCGTTAAAACTTCCGGCTTAATCAAGACCGTCGACCTTTAGAATTGCAAGTTGATACTATACCCGTGATAGTATTTATTGAGTACTCGTGGACTGTCAGAATTGGCCTGTTAGAAATGTCACTTTCTTTCCTCCTGCATTAGGGCATCTGGCGATGCATCAAATCTCGAGGATCTTCTTAGAAGACATTGGCACTTATTGATGGAGTACCTGGAAGCAGATCAAATCTCAGCGATTCTCATCGCTGAGGGCATATTGGACGTGGAGTGGAGGGATGAGGTGGGATATCCAAGGACAAGAAGGCGAGAAAGGGAAATCATCCTGTTAAAAGTACGAATGAAAGGTACAAGGGGGATTCGGACATTCATGGAAGCCCTGGGAAGAATGGGACAGTCTCATCTCATGGTACGTGGGAGGGATCGTAGAAAACAATGTACATTTTAGAATATTTTTCCCACAGAAGAAAAGATGCAGTTTCAGTATCACCGGTACATGTTGCCTATCTCTGAAAGTCAAGAATCTGGATTTGTAAGATGAAACTGAAAAATGAGGCAACCTGAAAGAGGAAATGAAAATATTTCATCGACAGATTAAATCTTCATTGGCGGTAAAGAAGCATTCGGAGGAAATTCCTAAGTAATATATATTTCGTCTCTTGTACAACCGAATGGGCACGAAGAGAATAGCACAAGCAATGTTTAATACGACCTCCTGAAACTCCTAAAACAGACTGATGCTTCATGTCGATGTGTAACTGAAGATGTACAGTGTAAGAAGCGCCTCAGAACCAACCCCTTTCTTCATCCAGTGACTCAAGAAACCGAGAACTCAAAGCTCTCATCGGTAGATATTCTTCAAGTTGTAACCATGAGGCTACATCTGTGCAATTGTGCGAACTCTCAATTACAAACATTTTCTTTCAAAAAACGTTCACCTTCAGAAAAAAAAAAACGATAGAATGTTCATGCCATTGTCTTGCAATCATGCATTTGTACTTTTCAATTTTTTTGTATGGAAATCCTGGGAACGCCTTCTGGAGCTTATACTCATGGACCATCTCTCAATAGACATGAAAAATGTTGATCTTTTAAAAGAGTATTGTTTTCGAAAGTGAAATAGTTTTTGGTTTTCCTTCCAGGGAATGTGAGGGTCAGTCCCGGAGATGACATCGCGAACAAAACATTGCGAGGAAAAAACATCGCGGAAGAAACATCGCGAGGCGATAACATCGCACAGTTAAAACTTCGCACGGTGATAACATCGCGTGGGGCCCTCTAGGCTTGATAGCCTGCGAGCAAAACGTGAAGCTTTACTTCAGTTGGTTCTTTGCTCTCATTGGGAGCTGACGTGTTTCATCTCGTTTTTTTCAGTCATGTGGATATCACGAAAGTGAATTTTAATTTAAGGTAAGGTAAATTAATTTTGCTTGGGCTACTGTTACCTGTTAACAAGGTGTAAGCTTAGGCCTACTCGGGCCGGAGCTTACCCGCTGTAGCAGTAGCGTGGTTATTGCTAGTTGAGAACTTGACCCAATACAGCGCCACAGCACCCTATTAAGTAAATGCGTTTTTTGCTTATTTTTGGTTTTAGATATCACTCACTGTCAGTCAATAGGGGAAGCAAATCCTCACTGACCACGGACCGGCCAAGTAGGCCTAAACTTACACCTTGTTAACAGGTAACAGTTGCCAAAACTAAATTAAATTACTTACCTTAAGCTAAAACTCACTTTCGTGAAATTGCACGTGACTGAAAAAAGAGAAGACGTTTGCTCCCAACGATAGCAAAGAACCAACTGAAGTAAAGCTTCCTGTTTTGCTCACAGGCTTTCAAGCCAAGAGGGCCCCATGCGATGTTATCGCCTTGCGATGTTTTTACTGTGCGATGTTATCGCCTCGCGATATCGATGCTTCTTCCGCGATGTTTTTTCCGCACACCCAATCGGAGAACCAGGAGAGTTTCTCATGAGACGAAGTCATAATTTTATTCTCAAGAGAGTATTCCATTTCTCATTGCCTGTTCTTCAATTTCTGTGACTTTCGCATTTCCTTTTTTCCTGTTCAGTATTCTTCTATGACTATCTCAGTGCATAAACTTTACATGGGAAGATGATTTTCCCTCTCTTTATGAGTTTCAAATGTTCTGTCTCATGCTTTTGCTTTCGCAATGTTTTCTGAATATGAGAGGGCCAAACTCACGGTGGTGCCGCTCAGTGGAATGAAATTGTTAGGCTTACTGCACCATATTCCTCATCATGAGTGAACACTTTCTTTTTCACTTGGAAGTTACTTGTCGTTTGTGTTTAAGGCACCATATTCTATCACGAAGTCCTTTTGGAAATGTTTTGTTCGTGCCTCCTTGAACAAAACGTCAGAGATCCATGCGGAATAATTTCAGTAAAAAGGCTTCTTCGCTAATGGGCGACATGGGTCCACAAAACCAAGAATTTCGCTTCTCGCATGATTGTGGACGGTAAAGACATTAAATGCGTGCAAATGAATTTTTGACTACCCTTGAACCACGCTTGGTTCAAGGGTAGTCAGGACACGCTTGTCCTGCGGATTCATTTTTCACACATTCGCAGGGTTTGAGGTCTCTGTTGGTTTGGTTTGTTGTTTGGTGCTGTTTCGTTGGTATTTACATGATGGAAACACCAGGTCTTCCGTCTAGCAGTATATTATACTAGCGAGTTTGTTTGCCGTTCGGGCAAACAAATTCGCTATGGTCGCGCCTTCGGCGCTCCCGTACCTTGGATAGTCATTAATTCATTCATTTTTTGCGAAACGGGAAACACATATTTAAAGTACGTCCACATTGAAATACGTGACATATGGGGTCGAATGTCTTGATTTTTTTCATCAAAATCATTACCCCTATGATTCTGTGTGCATAACTTGAAATCTTTTCTTGTGTCCCTTTTTGTAAGAGTGGAAAATACAATTTGAAAAACTTCCCTCCAATAATCTACGCTAAGGATACATATCTCAAAATTAGGATTTCTCCTCTACTCAGCCATGAAACAGGTACTTCTGAGGGAAGTTTAAATTTCCTGTCTCTGTTTCGTTGGATCAAAAAAAAAATCAGGAAAATGGGACTGAAAAAAGTGCACTAATGGTGTTAACGAATTTTTATTATTATTTTGAAATGTAGACTCAGGGAACTCCATGCCACCCAGTTTCAGCCTTATACGTTTCCCCTTTTTGCTGACGATAAAAAATGTATTTGGAAAAGCAACCCATCCAAGCTGTGCTCTGGGGAAACGCTCAGGAAAAGTTTAATTTTTTCTTAAATCAACATCACGTCCGTTATGCGTGCGACAGCTGCTATTTTTCTATTTCTGCCCGATTCGCTAGGATATAAAAAATTATTTGAAGACGTGACGTCCCTAAGAAATATGCCCCATAAAAATATTTTGGAAATTTGACATTTGAGCTGAGTGCTTCACCAGTCACGTTCTTGCCATGTTACAGCCTTCCATGGGTCTCCGTTTGTTTGAAGCAAAGAGAACTAAAAAATATGTTCCCCGAAAAGGTGTGCCCCTATGGCGTGTATCACCCAAGTGGAGTTTTTCCTGAACTCAGCATGCGAATAGCTACTTATATCAGTCACGATCGTCCATATATAATATGAAAGCAGAATTATGTCTTTACTCAGCTAGTCATCAGGTACTTCTTTGCCAAGTTTAAACTTTCTAGCACCCTCCGTTTTTCTGGATCCATGCCCCCAGGGGATGGATGAAAATTTTTGCATTTTTCCTTATCTCATCGTGTCTGTATGCAAGTCCATGCCACGTTCACGCTTTCCATGTCTCTCCGTTTTATGCAAGCAACGGGACACGGAAGGCAAGAGAAGCCAAAGAAAAACATGGAACAGCCGGGACTTGAAGCCAGGCCTCACTATTGCCGGTCAGAAGTGCTACCACTACACCACCCAAACGTCGACATGCAATAGTGTCTCTCGATGACATCCTTATCCATCACGATGTATATTTTTTTTTTAAACTTCTCCCCCCCCCCAAAATGTGTACCCCCAGGGGATATACCTCCAAAGTCGGATTTTTTCTGAACTCTGCGCCCCAAAAGATACATGTGTACCAAGTTTCAGATTTCTAACATTTCTGGAACATGGTTAGAATTAGCGTCAGTCAGTCAGTCAGTCACGATCGTCTATATATATTAGATGGATTATTTCCGGTTTTTTTTTTACATATGACCTCGACCAGTCGTGATCAAGGGTCATATGCATATGAAACAAGTAAACCTCAATAATTCCGAATTATCCAATTAAAAATCAGTGAGATCGGTCTGTAAGTATTCCGAAAATGGCGGTGCCCGTAATGCATGCACAATTGAGCTAAGTATGTATTTTTCTGGCGTTTAACATCTCACTGCCTTACGCAGTGACCTAAGCTCACGAAACGTGTTGGATGTGAATTTGCCCCTGCTCGGAATCTTCCGGTGCAATTTGAGGATATGCATTTATTGAAAACACCAGTACTAAATTCTAAATATGAGTGATTTTGAACTGCTCCCTCTTCTTTCAACATTTGACCTTGAATGGTCTTCATTAGAGGTGAAAAGGAGCATCCATATGTAAGGATTATTTGCTTTAAAAATTAGCGATATCGATACGTAAGTTTTCTGTCGATTGGGACGTCCATAGTACACAATGGAAACCTTTTTTACGTTTGGTCTCGTATTTTCTTTACCACTTGACCTAGGTTCACAGAACTTCTTGGACATGAATGTGCATCTGCTGGTAGGTCGGTGGTGTTAATTGGAACATGTCAAAATGTTATAAGCGTAAGTGCTTACGCTTGGGAACATACGGTTCGGATTTTGAATTTTGAGGCAAATGGTCGTAATCAGAGGTTTTATACCAAACTTGAAATGAATTAATATAACTGTATTATTCTGTGAATAACTAATTTAGAAAAGGTTAATAGCTTTTCTGTTCAGAGTGGGACTCAAGATACCCATCATCTTGACCTTGACCTCTTACCTCGGGAATGGGGTCGAGTTGGACAGTGCATCCATCCAGGTGTTAAAGCCCAGCACTCAACCATTCGACCCAGTATGGATGTCTGCTCGTAAGACCCATGCTCTCGTCGAAGATTTCTCAGCGTTTTTCGTGGCCTTAGCTCGTCGTCTGTGATTGGCTGACACATGTTTCGAATATATCCAAAGATTGTTTTCACTGTTTTCTATGCGCGAACGGAAAGAACTGCCTGACTACAAATTATATGATCCTGACAAATACATAGATATGGTAGATTGCTTTGGGAAATACGACTTTTAGAAAGTACAAGTTAGACATCCAAGAAAAAGAGTTAAGTCATGTACGATTTTTTTTTACTTTTTTATTTTAAATATGTATGGTGTCTAATCTTAACACTTGAGAATAGTAGTAGTAAGTACGATAATAAAAACATATTCTAATAGCGTCGGATAGGTTTTATCAACATGATGTGACGAAGAGACTTGATGTTTCCTTTGCCGCCAGCGAGAAACACGCTTTCCATTATCCGAGTCATATACGTTATCCTGATTGCGAAATACAATGGCGGATTCATCGAGTGTTTTCTTGGGCCTGGAAACTTTCAATCGCCGCCCAGCTGGCCATTTTGGTGCTTGGATTGTTTACTGGCACAATTCGCGGGTGCTGTTACCGCGCTTATCGTCACGTGCACGCTCAAGGCAATTTTAGGTTTCGAAGATTTCGTCTATGCTCTATCTTTCGTCTATGCCCTGCTGCAATTAAGCATTTATTTTTAAAGTCCAAGTTTTTCGAATTAAATCAGCTGGGAGGGACACTACGCTCCCTGCGAAATTCGATAACTCTAGGGTTCAATTAGAACTCGGAAAAATTTCTCTCCCTCATCGAAAAGAACGACTATATCTCTCGTTTCTTCCGATGTCGTCCCGAGTAGGAACACCGAGAAACTAACGGGCCAGGGTTCGAGTAGAGCTTCGTGCCTATGTATCAGACTCCATCTCATCCCCAACCCGTTCGGCGAGTACATCCGGGAGGATGTCGCCGTTCTCACGGCTAGGACCACGAACGCATCCATTTAAAAAAACGCTCCTCCGCCACCGTGTCAACTTCAGTCGGTTTCGGAGAGTCGGTCGCTGGAGCCTTCCATTCCGAGGACCAACATGAATCAAGTTTTCCTCTCCGACGTGTTTGCACTCGCTCTTCTAGGTCATGCCTTCGCCTCGCCATTCCGTTTCTTCCCCCGAATAAGTATGATCAAGATATTACCAGTTGTATTCCGT
Organism: Darwinula stevensoni; assembly: GCA_905338385.1. NCBI lineage: Eukaryota > Metazoa > Arthropoda > Ostracoda > Podocopida > Darwinulidae > Darwinula > Darwinula stevensoni. The sequence goes on along the minus strand of CAJPEV010002463.1, from coordinate 1,406 downwards.
ACTTATTACCACGCGTTCCGTTTTCAATTCCTTTGACATGTATTATGTGATTAAGTAATGTGATAGCCAACTTTCAATGGCCTCCCTTACTTCAACTCCTCCCCTCCCCCTCCCCTCTCCCCCCCCTCAGATTTCCACTATTAATTTAAATGGGGAATCGTAACGTCAGGCTTATCTGAACTTTCTCGAACCATCATGGCTTTGTCTTTAAAGAGAATGCCACTGGGAAGCGTGAAATGCAAGGTTGGAGCAATAATTTTAACTCTGGGATGTCAAAGCGAGATATCTCAACATCCCACCATGCCGATCGGCCGCTGCCATCCACCGTGTCATTCTCAGCGAATTTCGTGAACTCAACACTAAAAAATATTCCTTACCTTCCGATGAGAAGGTTGCAGTAGTCTTGAATCTGGCATAGTTTCGGCATGATATCCGACGGCTGTCAGGGATGGGACTGGAGCCATCTAAGCCAAAAATTAACGACAGCTTTATTATTTCATCTAGTTAGATTATTTAATTTTATGGGCGAAATTATGCATCGCAAGCAACAAAAGAGCCACCTCGTTTCATCTACAAGTCAATATCTTTCTGATGGGTGATCTCTCTCCTACAAAAACCCTCCAGGAGGTGCTTGCCCTCGGGGGGGGGGGGGGAAGGGGAAATGAAATTGACATCTTCAGAAAGGGAGATCCTGTGTTCTTCACAACCCGGGGATTGTGAAGAACACAGGCCCCATTTCATTTCTCTCAATACTCCCACAAATAAACACGAGGCGGTTGAGTTTTGTTACGGGAAGGGGTTGAAGAAACGTAATAGACGCGGAAGCGCCTATTGATAAATGACATCTACCAACAGGAGTCGTCGTATCTGCGTTGTTCCGACGGAGGCTTTGGTTGGGCTGTTTTCTAAGTTTACACTGTTATAATTTTGGTGATTCCAGACCCAGATAGGCCAATGGCCCACCGGATGCTATCCAGAATCAAGCAGAACGTGGAAAGTGAGCTGAACGACAATATCTTGCGCCCGATCCTGAGTTTAAGGCTATTGATGCTGAACGGGGACCCCGACAAGGGAATCCCCGTCCTGGACCCCTTCCTTTGGGACCATTTCGAGACGGCTTTCACAGCGAACAGATATAACTTGCCTTATCGATCGAGTGGGTCCGGCGATTTTCCCTACACTCTTTTCATTCACGTTCGGCACCTGCCATCGTCTCTCCCAACTCGTGCATTGAAGTCCCCCATCAACACAACGCGGTTGCCGTTCGGAATCCTTTCTAAGGTTCCATCCACCTCCTCCAAAAACGCATCGTAATTAGGCTCGCAGTTCGGCCCATAGACCTGAACGACGGCCATGACTCCGACTTGCTCCAGTCTGAGGCGGATCAGAGCGACACGCTCGCTGAC